>JAODJX010000438.1:0-10202 GCA_026776945.1 Isichthys henryi
CACTGGCGAGAATGGGACATGGAAGCATCAACATACACACCAAGGTCTTTTTCATGATCAGCTACCTTTATTTCAGTTATTACATCGTGTGACCAGCTTAGATCCTCACTGATGCTTTTCCCCAAGAATCTGAATCAGCTGACTCTCTCCACCTCTGTTCCCTTGATGTGGATATGGGCACGCCCTCCTCCCTGCAGTCTCCTGTAGTCCACAATGAGCTCCTTGGTCTTGCTGACGTTGAGCAGTAGGTTGTTGTCCCGACACCATGATGTCAGGACTCTCAGTTCTGCTCTGCAGACACGCTCTTCACCAACTGATATGCAGCCAATGATGGTGGTGTCGTCTGCAAATTTAATGATGTGTATGGCCGTACAGTCGTGGGTGAACAGGCTGCGCAGTCGGGGGCTGAGCACACATCCCTGGGGTGCACCAGTGCTGAGTGTCAGTGTGGAGAGAGTGACACTGCTGATACCACTTGTGTTCTGCCTGTCCAGGATCCGGTTGCACAGGGAGGCACTGATGCACAGATCACGGAGCTTCATGGCAAGCCTGGCTGGAATTATGGTGTTGAAAGTGAAGCTGTAGTCGGTGAACAGCATCCGCACGTACGTGTTGGTCTGGTCCAGGTGGGGGAGGGCAGTGTGCCAAGCGAGCGCTATTGCATCGTCTGTGGATCTGCCGGCCTGTTGGCGAACTGTAACGGTCTTGTGTAGTGGGTAGTGAGGTTTCAGTTTCAGTTTAACTCAATTTTATTTGTATAGTGCAATTACACAACGCATCTACATTATCCCCGCCCAAAGCCCCCAGTGAGCAAGCCAGAGGTGACAGTGGCAAGGAAAACCTCCCTAGAATGAAGAAACCTTTAAAGGAAGGGTGACGTTATCGATACATTTGTGTATGCATCCCATTACGTAGCCAGTATAGTCGTCATTATTATCCGCAGCAATCCGGAAAATTATCCTGTCCGTAATGCTGAAGCAGTGATGCAGGGCGATGTCTGATTGGTTGGCCAAACACTGAAGCAATCGCATCACAGGTTGCCCACATTTCAGCTTCAGGAGAATTTGATCAGACATTTTCGGACAAGAGGCTTAAATGTCGAAAAGGCCAAGGCCTGTACCTTTGTATATTTTAATATCTGCTTCATTTCATTGTATGGCATTTTATCGTGGGTTTCAGTTTGATGTTTTATCATCACATTTACGTAGAAGACACTGTGAAATTCTTGTGCCACCGTTGCAGGCTGCATGCATGGGGTTATAGAACAAACAGCTGTGCTATACAAAGTAAGAATAAAAAGTAAATTATAAATATGCGATACACAGCGTGCTACTGTACTGACTTGACAGAAAGAAATCGCAAGTTTAATTCCAGATTTATGGTCCATGTACAGGCACGCGGTCGATAACCAGGTAGCAGTGAACACAGGCAAACAAATAGGTAATGTAATGCAAATCCAGGGTTCAAGAACAGGCAGAGGTCAATACTTCTGTGCTGGGACCAAAACGAAATCCAATTCACGAGCCAAAAAACCGAAAGAGGAAGCAGGAGTCATTCATAGGTATCTGATCAAGAAACAATCGCTCAGTAGGGTGGAACAATCAGTATTTTACAAGGGTTCAGCATGCATAAAAGCGTGCATGTTTGATGTATTCCATGGGTGTTGGGAATAACGTGGTTGATGTGCTTTACTGCTTTCTGGCCTGTTTATTGATAGCATGACCATTTGCGATGGAACAGTCAGTTGGCCAATTTGGAAAGCAGATACAAAACAACTATGACTGGGGTGGTAATAATCCTGCCTGAAAAATCCTAAAACAGAATGCACCAACCTCCAGCACCGCCTCTCAATCTCCATTGGCTCTGCACCAGAAGGAGGTGGAGCCAGAGGAGAAGCGACAAGAATATCTGGTGCAGGTCCTAGTTTTCATGAGTTATTCATTAACCTAAAATCTAGTGCCTCACAATAACTTGCAGAATGAAGCTGTAGGAGAAGAAGAGGCGGATCAGCTGGAACAGCAGGTTTTGTGGGCTGGAGCACCCAAGCCTGGAGGGAACCATCCAAGTGTCTGCATCTCCAGCAGGTTTTGAGGTGAGTAAGCATATTTATTTGGTGCCTCCATGCTGAGAGACTGAAGATGAGTCATATTTCAATTACTTTGAGTATATTGCTTGAACCCTGCAGTGGCCCAAGGGGATCTGGACTCTGGACTGCAATAGAAGCTCTTTTATGGGGTCTTTTATTGAGCACTGGGAGTTCAAAGCACTGGGGCATTAGTAGATTGGTACAAATTGAGATGCCTTGGGTCCTGTTAGCTACTGCTGGTCCTGAGTATGTCATTGTTCAAGGAAGGGTGTAATTATCCTCGAGCATAGCTGCTGACCAGCATTGGTGTTCTTAAGCTGACTAAGACACGTTATAATTTGCTGCTAGCTGCTGTTACGACACCACAGCTAACCGCTCAGTGCTATTATGTCATTGTGTATAACGATAAAATGTGTGTGTTAGAAATACATGTACTGTACTTGACTCGATATTATCCACTTGATTTGTCTGATCGGCCTTACAGTACATTTTTGACCAATAGATTTTTAGAAAAAGAGTTTAGAGCTGCCCACCTCATTAGCATGAAATGTGAAGAAATAAATAAATGAATAAATAAATGTTTTGAGAAAATGAATGAATGAATGAATCTTTAAAGGAAATGAATGATTAAATGAATTGTATCTATTAATTTTTTTCCCATCATTTAAATTTATTCATTCATTTGTTTATGCCAAGGATTTGTTTGTTTGTTTGTTTTTAAACACCTGGGGTGTGAACTATGTTAGCAACTTGCATAGCTTGAACTAAGCAAATATGACACAGGTGTTTGCCAAAAACATAGTTTGAACTATGGAGGTAACGATGTTTCAGACTTACATAGTACGATCTCCCTTTCCTGCAGTTTATTTAAATAAGCATCTGGCAAACATTAAAAGAAGATGATATCAAGAGGTTTTTGCACATTTCAGGGAAACTAAACTGCCTAAAATGTTTGTATGGAACGCCATAATACTCAAAATGAAATAAAAATATCTATAAATAAATGATTACATATGTCAATAATGTGCCAATTTATATTAAAATAATTTCATAAAAGGTATTATTTCGTGTTTGTCTTTAAACAAGTGGACAAGTGAAGGGTCACCAAGGGCAGGAACAGGCAGCCAGAGAGGAACCACAAACCAGGGAGAAGGGAAGGCGGGAGAGGGCACCGGGGCAAAAGTGAAGGGAGGCAGGAGGGAACAGGGCTGGGCTAGGAGGACCTCTGGACCCCTGGACATGAGCTTTCCTGGGACTCTGTGGGCCCACAGGACCAGGTGGAGCCAATGGGACAGCATAGTTGGGGCCGGGAACAAGGGGCGCTGAGGGATCTGCAGGGACAGGGGTTAGTCAGTGCCAAAGAGGCAGCAGGGCCAGGACCGAAGGGCGCCAAAGAACATGCAGGAGTGGAGCCATGTATCACTGTCTCTCTCAGAGAAGCAGATCACTGGGGTTTGCTTGCAGTACCTTACAGACGCCCGGCTAGAGGAGATGGAGGCTGGGTGAGTCGGGTGATTAAGATGCCAAGATCAAAAATGCAGTCATACCAGTGTGTGGTTTTGGTGGCTTAACTCATTCATGCTGTGTGTGCTCTCCTCTCTTAGCTCTGTGATGGACAAAAGACCACCAGGCTCTAAGGTAAAGCTGGAGGTTTGCTCACTGAAGGGTGTATATTATACAAATATAAGTGTTGGGTTAGGTGGTCACAGAGGATCTCTTGTTCTTCACAGGTGTTCAATGACTCCATCCATGGACACATTTGGTTGCACCCCCTGCTTGTGCGCATCATAAACACGCCGCAGTTTAATAGGCTGCGTAACCTCAAGCAACTGGGGGGCACATACTTTGTGTATCCGGGAGCCTGCCACAACCGCTTTGAACACTCCATCGGGCAAGTTTGCGTTCATTAATTCTTTTGTGTCTAATGTGTGAAATTCAGCGTTTCATCCTCTGTTTTGATCTCATCTGGCACCCCAAGTTCTTTAAAAAGCCTCATGCGTTTTTCTTCTGGCATTTACCGCAGTATTAAGCTTACTCCTTTGTAAAGTTAGCCCTAACGTAGTCGGTGCATGTTTACCTAAGCATACTCAGGGCCCCAGAAGGTGATATCTTGGCTTCCGGTTCCTCTGGCAGGGTGGCACACCTGGCTGGTCGGCTGGTCCGGGCCCTGAGAAAACAGCAACCAGAGCTGGGCATCAGCCCCAGGGACGAGCTGTGTGTGCAGATCGCTGGTCTTTGCCATGACCTGGGTAAGCTGTGCATGTTGTAGGCGTTAGTGTCCGTTCGAGCTGCCCTGTGTTCTATCCACGGCTGTGCAGCTGTGTGGCTTTTCACAGTTGTTTTATCATTATTTTGTTTTCTGGATAAATTAGGATAATGTTTTTGCTGAACGATCTATAAGGTCTAAATAATACCCTGGTATTAAAATCTGAACTGTTCTTGTGTTTAGGACACGGCCCCTTCTCTCATTTGTTTGATGGAATGTTTATCCCAAAAACGCGCCCTGGGTTGAAGTGGAAGGTAATGGGTTTTTTTTTTAAATGATTTTTAGGTCTTTCATGTCAGCTAATGATTCGATGTTTAACCTGCATCTACCTGGTTCAACAGTGTCTTTCCATGTGTGTGTGTCTCTCTGTCCTAGCATGAGATGGCCAGTGTGGAGATGTTTAAGCACATGGTCAAGGAGAACAACTTGAAGGTGGAGATGGAGAAGTATAATCTCAAGCTGCCAGAGGACCTGCTGTTCATCATAGAGCAGATTAATGGACCTTTGGAGCCGAATGAGTACCGGAATCTGGTTGACGAGCTGACCGGGTCCCAGGATCAGGCTGCCAAGTCGACCGAGTCTCAGAACCAGGATGCTGTGAGTCTCAGTGATGGTGGAGTTTTATGAAGCCAGCTGCTACGAAACTGACAGTTTACTTCTCTGTGCCTGTCGCTTGCTAGATCCGAAGACGGGTTTCTGTCCTCAGCGATTATATTTGTGTTGTATTTTACAATGTAGATGAGGGTGTGGCTGGGGTCGGCCATCTTTTCCTGAGCTGCCCAATAGCCTCAGACCACCAATTTTGCAGCAGTTGTTTAATTGCAGCAGTTAGTTCAGTCCAAACTTGCAGAGCAAATGAAGCAAATGGTTGTTTAGGAAGATTTACACCCAGGTTTCTCAACCAGCACCATTGTGTGGGCAGGAAATCTAAAATCGGGAGAGGACATTTGGTAGGCATGTTTAATCTGGGCAGTAGATACAATAGGGCTGAACAATTTATCGATTTCAAATGGAATTCTCAATTTGACAGAACACGATTATGAAATCGCAAAAGACTGCAATTTAGAATATATATTATACAGCACGTCTCACCCAGGTCTTAAAACTGTCATGAGAATAGTTTTACAAATTCATGCCATCCTGTGTGACAGTCATGCTCACCAATCAGAAGTGGCCCAAGGGGGACTGCGTATTCTCCCACAAACAGCAAACACGTGAAACCCAAGGATAACGTTACATTTGCGGTGCTTCTAACTTGTAAGTGAAGTATCTGCCTATTTCATGGTCAGAGATTTTACAGAAAGGTCCTATTATTACGGATCAAGCAGCATTAGCTACAGGATCCCTATTATTTTTTGTCTTACTGGAATGGTTTTATTTTTATTATCATTTTTACTTTAACTTAACATAGTCACAGCTTTTGTAATAATTCTTTGATTTTGATCGTTCGCAGCTAATTTAACCCTTGAGTACGTGGGACTTTCAGGAAACACTATTACTTTACTACGGGTAACAATGCAGTCAAATGCTGTTTGCAAATGCAGCGCTTCGAATGCGCGTTAAAAATACAATCACTTTACCATTCTAGGGTCACTAGTGACCCGGCACTTTTTTTGGAAAATAAATAACCACGAAACATTTTGCGTTAACATTAAGTTATTTTACGTTAAATTTATAGTAAATTGTTGTGGATGTGGCATAATATGGAAACAATGCATCGGCGTCATATCACGATGTAAGAAGTTTACTTTGCTTGGGAACTTTTCTTAAATACGTATTTGTAGGGTTAGGCGATAAACCAATAATGATAATTATCACAATATAATTTCCCCTCCATATCGACATGACAAATGCTCAATGAAAGTTCGATAAAAACATATGATCAAACATGTCACTGGTAACACGCTTTGCATCAAAAAATAATATCACTTTCTCCGTGACTCGTCTAGACCAGCACAAGCACAAACATAGTTATGAAAATGGGGGATTTACTGAACAAATAAGAGAATGCAATCGGGTAGGCAGGCAGACGACAGAGAAAAACCATCAAAACAACAGGGCAACTCACCGGGACAGCAGGTAAGTCCTGAAAACAAGATATAATGCATTTTAATTTTTATATGCTAACTCTACTTCCGGTATACAGGCTAAAATGCAAGGAATTTTCTTGTCATATCAGCGCAAACGCACATAAAATAAGTTACAAGCAATCGATAGTCGCACCTATCGTTTTTAAAGGTGAATGCGTACTTGCGTACCAGTTATGTCCATCCCTGTTTATAACCACTATTAGGCCTAAGCATCTGGTTTCTTCAACTTTAACTTAGGAGTAAAAAACTGTCTTTAAACAGTCTTTAAACTAGAAAGAAATAACGGTTCGCCATTTATCGTGATAATGATCGATATTACATTTTTTATCGCAACAACATTTTTGCCAGTTCGCCCAGCTCATTATATTGGCAGGTTTGTTCCCAACGCAGGAAAGGGGATGAACACTGATGACTGCTGGAGGCTCACTCGGCATTTTTGGAACTGTTTTTGTTAAGTTTTTGAGTTATAAATAAAACAAATCTTTCATTTTTTTCCATGTAAATTATCTGAACAGTACTCCATATGGTAGTTTTTTATGTATGTGAATATAATTTCTGTGCCAAAGAAAAATTAATTTTTGAAACATGAATATTGGTCTTTTTTATTAAATACAATCTAATGTGGCCCGCTGGGCCTTGACAACATGTCATGATAAATAGGTGAGCCTTAATGCTGAAAAGGTTTAGAACTATGGGTTTACACCAACAAAAATTATAGGTAATGAGGAAAATAGAGTGATGCTTGAAAGTGTGTTAACCTGTTAAAATTCTGCAAGAATTTCTGCATAAATATGATGTGTGTCACTACAGTCCCTGATTAAATCAGGTATTTGAGCCCGCTCTGAGCCAGTGGCAATTCAAGCCAGGCTAATTTCAGTCATCATGGCTCTTGGAGTATAGGGTTCAGTAGCTGTTCAGTCGGAGGTTTGTTTGACAGGTCTAGATGGAGCGGTTCTGTTTCCTTGTGACTCAGTAGCCAGCAGGTACTGGTGTGGTGGTGTGGGTAGCTTGGGCTTCTGGTTGGCTGGTTTCTATGTGTGTGTGTGGAGGGGGGCTTCATGATCCCAAATGGCCAGCATTGCATAGCTGGTGTGCTCTGCTGCTGGTGTCCTGTCTTTGGGTCTTTTATGTGTGTCTTGGGTTTTTCTTGTGTTTCCCCTTTTAGGTTCCCTGGTTCCTGTTTACTACTCCTCTGCAATGGATTCTGCCTTCTGCTTCACCTCACCCTGGAGCCGCCCATCCAGACAGCAGCCCAAGTCCCCCCTGGTTCCCTGTTTCCAGCAGAGTTGGGACTGCTGGTCTAAGGGGCCGGGGGACTGAAAACCTGGCATGATGGATGCGAGGCCCAGGTTGAGATGTTCTGTCGCAAGCCTTGTTTCTGAAGGATAATAAATGCTTTTAACCAGTAAGCACTGGCCTGAGTCTGAGACCAGTGAAATGTGATATGAAAATGTGATTTAACATGATCGGAACAGATGTTCATAAATTACATATAGAGAACCAAATTAAACTGATACAAAAACATGTCTCATTTGTGTGTAAAAAGTATGTGAATCATTGTTGTCAGTAACTAATGTGCCCACTTGTGCAGCAATATCTTCTGCTAAATCTTAAATATATTAATAATATATTATTATATATATATTGTTATATAGTCTGATTTCTATAACTTGTCAAAGCAGCAGAGTCCAACAGGAACCATGACGTGAAGGTACGCTGTGATGTTAAAGTGAGAAACGTCCATCTTCCATGGGGTCAAGGAGCTGCCTTGATGTCATCACCTAAATCTGATGATCCAAACGGTCTCTGTTCCAAGCTTCAGCTTCTCTGCTTTGTGTGTTTCCATCTCCTCTGTCTAGTGGCAGTTCAAATGTCGCCCGGAATCCAAGTCCTTCCTGTACGACATAGTGGCGAATAAAAGAAATGGCATCGATGTGGACAAGATGGATTATTTTGCTAGGTAAGGCTTCTGTACCTCTTAGCCCTGATGGAGGTCAGTGATTATCAGAACCAGCTGATTACAGAAGTGTGAGAAATGTTGTGCATGGATTGATTAAAACCAGCCTGTATTGTTTTACTCAAATTATTGGTTATTAAGTTGTCCTTTTATAACAATTGGTTTTCCTCATCTTAACCCTAATCCATAAACTTATCTTTAAGTTTTTGGTTCAGCAGCTCTACCTGCCTTTGATCCCGTCTCCCATGTGTCACCTGTTAGAGACTCTCACCACCTGGGCCTCAAGAGCGATTTTGACTACAAACGCTTCCTGTCATTTGCCCGTGTTTGCCGTGCCGTAGATGGGAGGAAGCAAATCTGCATCAGAGATAAAGTATGTCCTCTAAACTTTGCCTTTCTCTAGAAATTAGTTGAATCTCTCTTGTACAATATTACATGTAATATAATGAAAGTTCTAAAGAGAAACTAGTTTTGAATTATCACTAGAAGTGGTTTATCTTATGTACTCAAATGTCATTTTTTATATTTATACATATAAAAATGTGCATATTACTTTGGATGTTATTGGGGTTAGTTACCTAATAGAATATAACCTCACAGAAAAGTTCTTGAATTTATCCAAAAGTTAATGACCAATATTTAACTCAGTGTCTGACTTAATTTCTGTTGACATTCTTTGTTTGTACTAACCGTAAACCCTTAACTTCTGCAGGAAGCACACAATCTCTATGAATTTTTTCACATTAGACACCGCCTCCACCAAAGGGCTTGCCTTCACAGAGTGGTGTACATCACTGAGAAAATGTGAGTGCTGCCGTATGAAAAACCACAGCCCATGTACTGTCCTCCAGAATCTGTGTTCAATACCAGAAGTAAAAACAGCTGTGAACCTTTATGTTCATGTCACACTCATGGGGGATCTGGGCTGGAAAAAAATGCTGCATACTTTATATTTTGGCTGATCTCCACTCGGGAGCTTTTGTCTGACCAGTGGAGAGGTTTTCTGGGTGAATTGGTTCGGATTTTGCAAATTGGAAAAGGCCAGAAGCTGGAGAGGTTGGATGCTTAAATAGAACTGTGAAAGTATGTGGGGAAAATGATTTGGTGGATCAATCGTGGATGTATGAAGGAAAATTCAAGATTCAAGAATTTTTTATTTGTCATATGTATGACTGTAATGTTACACCAGCAGTGAAATGAAATCGCCAGTACTCCAGACTGTGCAATAAACACGGTAGAAAAACTAAATTACAATTTTTCTCAATTGTTTTGGAGCATTTCTAAAATTACATTTAACAAAACAACACAACAACAACTGTATTAACCAGACCATAATGTCAGTTCTGCACAGCAGAACATAATTTCTCATGGCTTCGCACAAATCTCCAAATGTTTTAATACATACTGTATATGCAAATTGTTTTGTACAATTGTCATCATTTGGCACAATTTTCTTGTTGCTAGAAAGCTAACGTTAGTCTCATTGGTCAAAAAAGATGATGTAATGTCCCACTGTAATAATTTTACACCCAAAACTATATATGCATGTGATCATGTTTGACACCACATGCAAAACATTTAACCAAGCCTTCAAAATCATTAAAAAATATATCCAATAAATTGCAGTGAAACAGCAGATATTATTAGTATGTCAGCGGTAAGTCTGCTCCTGACGTTCGCAATGCTGAATGACAGTATAGGTTTCCACTTTCTCATTGTGTCACGATCGTGGCTGGCGCAAGCAGCGATCGTGCGGGTTGGCAGGTAAGGGACAGGCAGGCAGGCGGAATACGGGGCAAAACG
>JAODJX010000439.1:0-10201 GCA_026776945.1 Isichthys henryi
AGAACATGCAAACTCCGCACACATGTGACCCAGGCGGAGACTCGAACCCGGGTCCCAGAGGTGTGAGGCGACAGTGCAGTGACACTGCACCACCATGCTGCCCCCAGTCAAACCATATTCTTGCAAATTTTGTATATTGGCTGTTCCTCGTTTCCTGCCTTCAGTCTTGTGTATTAAATCCGTGTTCAAGTCTGTTTTCCTAGTTCGTTCATTGACGTATGTACCGAGTGCTCCCCTGTCTGCCTGTACTACCGAATAAACCCCGTTGTCCTAGATTCTGGTCTCCCTGATCCTGCTTTCCCACACCCTGATGGCTCACCCAGCATGCGATCACAACAGTTTGGATGAGAACTAGTAGATACTGCATAACTAATAAGGTAAAATGAGTCTCATATAAAAATAACCCACAGAGTGTACCCAGTTAAAACCCTTATATGTGAATGATTTAAAATAAATATAAATGAAAATTGTGTCAATTGCAGAAACTCTACAGCATTTATTTTCGCTTTGCCCCATTGTTAATATATTCTGGTCTGAACTGCAAGCATATATTAAAAGTGACTCTAATACTGACGTTGTCTTTAAAGAATCTGATATTATGACTAATTTTACTATGGAAGAAGATAATATGGAAATAAAATACGTCATTGACTTAATTATCATCTTGGCAAAATATTTCATACAGAAAATCAAATGGTATGGGAAACACCCTGTATTTGAACAATTTAAAGACGAGAACACGAGAGTTTAGGGATAGGGGACGACAGGGGACACAAGGGACAGGAGGGACAAAGGGACGAGGAGCAGGAAAGGAAGACCAGACAGGAAAGGCCAGGGGACAAAGGGGAACCGGAGGGGCCGCAGATGACCGGATGACCGAAGCCGGAGGGACCCCGGGTGGCTGCGAGGCAGGAGCCGGAGTAGACCACGAAGGGGCCAAGGAGGAAGCTGGAGGGACCAACGGAGAGGGCAAGGAGGAAGATGAAGCGGGCACCAGGGAAGGTGAGGAGGGAGCAGAAGGGCACCATGGTGAAGGCAAGGAGGGAGGGGAAGCCGCAGCAGGCGACGGCGCAGCCACAGCATGCGGAAGTGCCGTCCATCGACGAGCCATAGTGGAGGGATCCACAGGCGAACGACGAGGCGTCGGAGGTGGGACCGCAGGTGGTTGACGAGGCAACGGCGGGGGATCCGTAGTCGAGAGCTGAGCAGGAGCCTGGGGGACCGCAGGTGAGCCGGGGGCGGGGCAGGGTAGGTGGGGTAGGGTGGGCGGGACCTGACCCTTGTGCCTATGTCCTCTCCCTTTCTGGGACACGATAGGCGGGGTTCTGGCCAGGATCGACCGTGCCGGGGTGAAGGCAGTCAGTTCCCTGGAGGGGTCCTGTGGGGTCATTAGGGAGTTCCCCGAGGCGTTCCACTCAAGCTCCTCCTCCTTCAAGGCTGGAGACTGTCTGGGACCTCCTTGGGAACTGGAACTGGTGCCAAGGGGACTGGAGTAGGAAAGACAGTGGATGGAGCCGGGGCTAGAGCATTAGGCATGGGCAGAGCAGCGTGGCGGAGGTGAGGCTTCGGGCAGAGTAGCGGGCGGAGGCGAAGCCTCGAGCGGAGCAGCGGGCAGAGGCGAGGCCTCGAACAGAGGCAAGGCCTCGGGAGGAGCAGCGGGCGTTGCAGCATACGCCTCGGGCGGCCATAGCAGGGGGCTCAGGTGGAGGCAGAGGGGCCTCGGGCGTAGCAGCAGGAGCCCCCAGGACGGGCGGAGCAGGTGCTTCTGAGATGGGCGGAGCGGGCGGAGCAGGGACAGGAGGAGCAGGAGGTATGGGCACAGCTGGGACCTTGGGCAGAGCAGAGAGCAGAGGCGGTGCCAGGACCTCTGGCAGAGCAGAGGGCGGAACAAGCACCAGGACCTTGGGCAGAGCAGGAGGCGAGGGCGGAGCCTCGTGTGGAGCAGGACTCTCGGGCGGAGCCTCGGGTGGAGCAGGGATCTTGGGTGGTGCAGCAGCTGCAGCAGGGAGCTCGGGCGGTGGTATAGGAACTGATGACTCAGGATCAGCAGGGGGCACCTCAGGAACCGCTGACTCAGGACCAGCAGGGGGCGCTGCAGGAGCCGGAGCCTTGCTGGGTGGCTCGGCATCAGGCAGGACAGGCAGATCAGGCGCGAGCAGGACAGGCAGATCAGGGACATCTATGATAGCTGCCATTGGTGCCAGACGTTGCCCCGTTAAAAGCTCTCACAACCCGTGGAATGGCATCCCACACGGCCCTTGCCGCTCTATTAGCCAGCCGTGCCTCCCGGTAATGGCACTCTGCTAGAGGCGGCAGCTCTGTGATGGTGATGTAGGTTTTTAATACTTGTAGGGGCGCTGCGGCGGTCATGTCCGGGGTGAGCCCTGCGAAAAGAGAACAGCCCACCAAGAAGATCGTTGGGGCTTCCGCTGGTCTCCTCTCTTTTCGCTTTTTCGCTTTTTTTGGCAGCTGTAACCGGAGGATGGACGGTGGCTCCGTAATCTCTGCCATGTGCAGCGTGACTGGCTGGGTCCTTCCCTCCATCATGTGCTCTACCAGCTGCTGGAGGTTTTCATGCAACTCTTCCATGAGGTGTGCGTTCCCGGCATCGTTGGGGCTTCCGCTGGTCTCCTCTCTTTTCGCCTTTTCTTTTTCCTCCGGTTGGCAGCTGTAAGCGGAGGATGGATGGTGGCTCGGTAACTTCTGCCATGTGCAGCGTGACTGGCTGGGTCCTTACCTCCATCACGTGCTCTATCAGCTGCTGGAGGTTTTCGTGCAACTCTTCCATGAGGTGCGCGTTCCCGGGTAGGGGCATCTCGCCTAGGAGGATCCTGCTCCGGCTGGCTAATTCCAGTGCCATGGGGTCCTTTCGGACTTCGGGCTGGTTTAGCCAGAATATCACTTCCTGGAGCAAGCCGATGCATTGCCACTTCGCTTGCGGAGGTGATTCTTCGTGGAGGTCTGTCATTCAGTTACATTCGCTGTCCAGCGAGCAGGTAGGAAGTGGGTAAGGACGATACAAGCAAGCGAACACAAGGGCTTATTTACGGGGAAACCAGGGAAGTACAGGGCAGTGACAAACTAACATTAATATACAATGTCCTACGCGGGTAATGAGGTGAGTGTGGCACACATGAGGACTGGACACGCAGGTCATGACACTTCTGCTGATGTACTGTATTGTAATATCTACTCCTGACATCTTTTTATTTGTTTTATTTTGTTTCTTGTTCTCTCTCTCTACTTTCACTTTATCTCCTTGGTCTGTAGTGTGTACTCTTGTTTGTTGAAAAATAGTTTATTTAAAAAAAATAATAATAATAAATCCGCGAATCACGTGATATTTTGATGCATTCTCACGGGGACGTTAAAAATGATAAACAAGAATATTAATTGTAGTGATAAGCCATTTTGATGCTGTTTGAAGTTTCATTTACATGTTATGTTTTTTAAAAACAATTAGTTTAACCATGCGGTATTCACAATAATTAAATAAAAATAAGTCTTTGATCACAAAAAAAAAACAAACTGGAACTGCCTCCGTGATGACACAACTTTGTCCTTATTGGATGAAAATTTCAGTCACACACATGACGTTTGTATCCCAGGCAGGTCCCAATGCGTTATCTGCTATTTCTCCCGAAAAGCACGTAAAACAGTGAGAATTGGTATTCAGTTAATTTACCAGGTAAAATAAAGTTTAAATAAACTAAATTATGGTCAAATAAAGTTTAGAAATAAATGCTCTAATAGTACACGTGTTTGTTTATTGTTAGTTACTGTTATGTTGCACTGCTTTATTTGTTTAATCATCTAGTCTGTGAAGAAGGAATTTAAGTAAGAATTGCATTGTACTCTGTACATGACATGGACAACTTTGAATCCTTGGAATAAATGTATTTGATCTTTTTGCTGGCAACTATCTTTTTACACAGGGCCACTAAACACAATAGTTTCTTTTTTTCACTGCTAACAGTTTGGATCAGGAGTTGGTTATTGTAAAAGAAGTAATGTGCTCTTCTGGCAGTGCTGTCATTGCAGTCAGGTCTCACACACTATGAGGAGTAGAAGTTATCCGACTTGGCTCCAGTCAGTTTATACTCCACCGCTGCAGCCGCCAGCAGATCTCACTCAATGTCACGTCAGCTGCAGACAGACCTATAAGCCCAAGTCGAACGCACCCTATGTCTTGCCTGCTTACACTCAGAAAAGCTAACATGTACTTCAGCGCGCAAACTGTTTAAGATGTTGCTTGACCACCAAGTATGACGTCAGCATCACAGAGATCATCTATGAATGAAGGAATGAGCCTAATCCACATTTAAAATAATTTGCGAGAAATTTAGCAGATAAACTTTAAAACACAAATGGACAATTCGTAATAAAAAAAAAAATCTAAAATTTAATACCTCGAAAATTTGCATGTAATGTGAGGCTGCAGGCAGAAAACCTAAACTGTCCACCTGCAAGTTGCCTTGAGTTGTCACCTAAGTACCACCATATTAACATTGTATCTATGCCCCGAACCAAAAGTAGTACACGTAGACCGCAAAAAGCATCCCTTTAAAATTTAATTTGTATTAAGTTAGAGTAGCTGATATAGACCACCTGCACCACTAAGCTAAAAATAGGATTACTAAATATTAGATCACTGCTTATTCTAAATGAAATTATTTCTGACCACGTCCTAAACATGCTCTGTCTAACAGAGACGTTGGTAAAACCTAAGGAGTACTTAGCCTTAAATGAGGCAACGCCTCCGGGATAGTTATGAGCACAGACCCCGACTTCATGGGGAGGCATTGCAGCAATTTATGAAAAAACACTACCAATAATGCAGAAGTCAGGATTTAAATTTAAAGCATTCAAATTATTGTTCCTCAAAATATCAAGCACCTGTTCAAAATCTGAAACTCTGTCTCTCCCCCTCATTATAATTTATCGTCCACCAGGTCCTTATTCAGAATTCTTAGCTGAATTTCCAGAATTCCTTTCAGACCTAGTTACTTCAACTGAGAGAGCAATAATTGTGGGGGATTTTAATAGTCATGTAGACAACGAACATGATCCCCTGACAATAGCCTTTACGAATATACTAGACTCTATGGGTATCACTCAAGATGTAATTAGGCCTACCCACAACTGAGGTCATACCCTTGATTTAATCCTATCGTTTGGTCTTGATATAGATAATGTAACTCTACAGCCTCAGTCCAGTATTATCTCTGACCATCATCTTATTACATTCAATATTTACCTTGTTCAAAATATTGCCTCCCGACTGGCTTCTATGCCAAACTAAACTAGTGGTGTTCGAACTAGCATGGAAAGAGGCTATGGGTATCTATAAAAAGGCTCTTAGTGATGCTAATTTAGAGTATCTATCACAACTAATTGAAATAAACAAAAATAATCCTAGATTCCTATTTAGTATGGTGTCCAAGCTGACTAATAACCAGACTACTACTCAAAGTGTGCCCGCGTTATTTTCCAGTGACGACTTTATGAAATTTTTTGACCAAAAAACATGCTCAATTAGACAGAATATTTTGAATATTCCAATAACTACATTCTCTGGCCTTGACACGGCATGTGCTAATGCTGCAATCGCTAATGCTAATGCTGTAAAAAGCATTTACCATGGTTAACCAGTCAGAACTGATGTCCTTAATTTTATCTTCAAATTCATCTACTTGTATGCTAGACCCTGTTCCAACAAAATTTTTCAAATACTTTAGATACTCCTGGCATTGATTGAACTGCTACTAGCAATAGTTAACTCCTCAATCAGCATCAGCCATCTACCAAAATCTCTTAAACTAGCCGTAATTAAACCTCTATTGAAGAAGCCCTTGGAATTCCTTGGAAATGATAAACTATAGACTAATCTCTAATCTACCATTTTGTCTCTCTTGTAGCCAGGATGTCATAGTTACTTTAGTCCTGCCGGAGGTTTGGTTAAGTGTAGGGAAATAACTCTTCTCCATCTTCTCTAGCTGATACCTAGCCGACTCTACACCGTGTGAACCTGCACCTGGACTCCTGGAGATAACTACATGAAACCAACTGGAACTTTATAACTATATGAACTCTAATGAATGTCAATATAAATGCAGTTTCATGCTCCCCGACCACCCAGAGGAGGATGGGGTACCCTTCCGAGTCTAGGTTCCTCTCAAGGTTTCTTCCTGCTAGAGGGAGTTTTTCCTTGCCACTGTCGCCTCAGGCTTGCTTGGTGGGGTTCTGGCCAGTTAAATGTAAAGTGCTTTGTGACAATGACTGTTGTTAAATGCGCTATATAAATAAAATTGAATTGAATTGAATACTTTTAACACCTTTTAATAATTTTTGCTTGTGTGATTTACTATCTTTTAATACTTTTTAAAACCCCGCGGACACCCTGCCAGTCCCTGTAGTTCCTGTTCCCGAGGCTCCAGTCCCTGTAGTTCCTGTTCCAGACCCTGGGATGTCGTTACCTGTTCCTGAGGAGGAACTCAAGTGGGACCCCTCGGGGATCACTTTGACACCCTGACTCCACTTCAGAAGATCCGTCAAGACCTCATCTTTCGGTTTCTCACCAAGGAAGACTACACTTACGCCGGGGTTGAGTCCCGCCCGCTCTGTCCCCAGGTCCCCCTGGCTCCTGCTTGGTGGTCACCTGCGGTCCCCCTGGCTCCTGTTCGGCGGTCATCTATAGTCTCCCCTACGGTGACTCATCAGGCACCTGCGGTCCCGCCTCCGACTACTCCTTGCCTGCAGTATTAAATCCCGTGTTCACCCGACTACCTGGCTCCTGTGCTGCTTCCTCGCTCCATGCCCCGACAATACATAACATTTTCATATTTTCACCATACTGCACAGCTACCCAGCAAACATGCCCATTTGGGCCCTAGATGGGCAGATGTGGGTTTACTGTGGGTAAAGTTGGGCAGGGCAAACCCAGACTAATCCCACGTGGGGCCCATGCAGGTTAGCCCACGCTGGGCCCACAGCAGTTTTGCCCTTTGGGGCCCCCATGTGGGTTTTCTGTGGGCAAGCCCAACTGTGGGTAAGCCCATGGAGGGCCTGCTGCAGTTTTGTTTGACAGCATATATCTAATTAGAACTGCACACAGTCACCAAGACATGTAATTATCGTTAGTGTGTCATGACCGCTCGTCCGTTCCTCGTGTGTGCCACGCCCCCCTGATTACCCATGTGTGCTTCCCTGATCGTCTCCAGCTGTGTCCGATTATTTTGCTCAATCTTGTGTATTTCAGTCCGTGTCTTGCTCTCGTTCCCTGTTTGTCATTGATGTTCGTCCACGTCGGATTGTTGCTTGCCCCCCGAATAAATCCCTGTTATTTCCCCAATCCTGCCTGCCTGCCTGTTTCTCTGCCCGTTGCCCCGTCCGTGCGCATTGCCCGTTTCACCCAAACGTGACATAGTGATTAATGAGATTAATTATTATTAATCATTTATTATTATCAACAGCAACATCCGGAGTGGGCAGAGCTGTTAGCACTCAGTCTGTGACTATTCATCGCAAATTGGATGAAACATCACGGAGAAGCTCACGGCTCTGCAAAGGTTATTGGATGGCAGAGACCAGCGTGGACATTAGAAGAGTTGTGAAATTACAGCTTCTCACCCGGAAACCCAAACAACCCTATCCTATCTGGTTTTGACTCCCCCCTAATCAGCATTGGCCTCTCGGAAGAACTCCCCTGGAAGAACAAGGCAGTGAGACTCTCTTGCATTCCTCTTCCCCAATCCCAAGGACTCACCCTCCCCCCATCCCACGCCTTCGCCGCTTCATACCCCCAGTGTGAACAGACGGGTCTGTGTCTTGCGCCTCCATGGCTGCAGGACCGGATGGCTGTTTGTCTATGCTGGACTACCTCCACATCCCCATTTCCCTCACCTGTTGCAAGTCGTGCCTTTTTACAGTATGTTATAAGGTGTAGTGACCATGTGCTTACTGTATGTTGCTGAAGTTCCTACAATGTCCTCCCTACTGGAGTACAGTCTGGGGGCTGTTTTTTTATTCTCCTCCTCTCTCCTCATGTTATTCTGTTTCTTTTTTTCTCTCTGTTTGCCCCTGTCTTCCTGACCTGTCTACCCCCTATAATGTGATGTTTGTGTATATGTATGGTCGGGTTGATGGCCAGTTTTTTCGCTGGTACTTGTGACTAGTGACATTGTGTATTGCAACAGCAATAAAGGGTTTAATCAATCAATCAATCAATAATAATAATAATTATTGTTGTTGATGGTTGTTGATGGTTATTATTAAATTTATTGTTATTATTATTATTATTATTATTATTATTATTATTATTATTATTATTATTATTATTATTATTATTATCTAAAGCTGTGTGTCTCATTTTGGCTGTGGGTTAGAAAACAATCCCGTCATAGAGAGTGTTCTGGCCCTGCCATTTATTTTGTGTGGTCACTGGGGACACATTCCCTGCCATGTGCCGTAGCTTCTGCGATAGGCTCCGAACCCCCAGCGACCCTGAATAGGACACGCTGGTACAGAAGCTGGATGGATGGATGGATGGATGGGGGACACGTGCTGGGCGTTTGACTGCAGTGAGAAGCTCGCGATTTCGAGACAGGTGTTTTGAATCAGAATGACCGTTAGGAGAGAAAGCGGCAGTGACAGCGAAAGCTAATTTAAAAACATTACTGATCATCCCTTGATAGCCCAATTTAAAGGCACTCCCTGTAAGCAAAATGTTACGGTATTGTACATGTTTAACCGCATTGAGTTTAACCGCATTTTGAATTGATGAAAATGACAATGAATGTTAAATGTGCCGTTCTTGTCAGTTCAATGCGTATCCGCTTAATCGGCTAAATATAGCCCATACTTAAATATAAGGTAAGATATAGTATTAAAGGTTCATTCATACGACACTTTCTGAAATTAAACTAAACTAATCATCTACGCACAAGCAGTTCGTCTCAGCAGTAAATCGTTATGAATTTTTTTCTCATGATGTTCTTAATAACATTTTCTTTTCTTTAGCTATCTTTATTGTACAGTATGCCTAAGTTCTATACATAGAGATCCTGGTCCACCATCCGGCAGCTCAGAGTGGGAAAGTCGTGCAGCATCAACACTGTTTATGGCGGGGATGAGGCACTGCTGACCTCAACTAGAGACATTTTGGATCGGTGGAGGGAATACTTCGAAGACCTCCTCAATCCCACTGACACGCCTTCCAATGAGGAAACAAAGTCTGGGGACTTGGGGGTGGACTCCCCCATCTCTGGGGCGGAGATCGCTGAGGTGGTTAAAAAGCTCCTCGGTGGCTGGGCCCTGGGGGTGGATGAGATCTGCCTGGAGTTCCTCAAGGCTCTGGATGCTGTGGGGCTGTCCTCGTTGACACGTATCTGCAGTATCGCATGGACATTGGGGGTAGTGCCTTTGGACTGGCAGACTGGGGTGGTGGTCCCCCTCTTCAAGAAAGGGGACTGGAGGATGTGTTCCAACACTCCTCAGCCTCCCTGGCAAGGTCTATTCAGGGGTCCTGGAGAGGAGGGTCTGTTGGATTGTCGAATCTTGGATTCGGGAGGAGCAGTGTGGTTTTCGCCCTGGCTGGGTGAGGGTTGGACTCCACCAAGGCTGTCCTTTGTCACCGATTCTGTTCATAACTTTTATGGACAGAATTTCTAGGCGCAGCCAGGGTGTTGAGGGTGTCTGGATTGGTGACCTCACGATTAGGTCTCTGCTTTTTGCAAATGATGTGGTTCTGTTGGCTGCATCAGACCATGATCGTCGGCATCCGAGTGTTAAGCAGCTGGGATAAGAATCAGCACTTCTAAATCCAAGACTATGGTCCTCAGCCGGAAAAGGCTTGAATGCTCTCTCCAGGTCGGGGAGGGGGTCCTTCCCCAAGTGGAGGATTTTAAGTATCTCGGGGTCTTGTTCACGAGTGAGGGAAGGTTAGAACGGGAGATTGACAGGTGGATCGGTGCAGTGTCAGCAGTGATGCAGGCAGGAGGTAGGGAAGGACGACGCAGGCAGGCAAAGGATGGGGAAAACTGGGGATTTATTGGGGAGACCAGGGAAACAGCGACTAGGAAACATAGCATACAGTCTCACAACGTCAATGACGGACAAAAACCAGAGCAAGACACGGACTGAAATAGACAAGACTGGGCGAAAATAATCAGACACAGCTGGGCAAGATCGGGGAAGCACACGT
>JAODJX010000440.1:0-10187 GCA_026776945.1 Isichthys henryi
CATGTGACCCAGGCGGAGACTCGAACCCAGGTCCCAGAGGTGTGAGGCAACAGTGCTAACCACTGCACCACCATGCTAACCACTGCACCACCATGCCGCCCCACTTGAGGGAGCACAAATAATATAATATTATGCTGCTGCTTATGTATTAATTAACCACAAACTAAGTCTAAGTGATATACTGATCTCACGTTAATTCAATAGTAGTAACTCAAGTAGTATTTGTTCATGATTTGTACTTCAATTTTAACTGAGTTAGTACTAAGTACTTGTGCCCCCGCAAAGTGTTACCATTTCATTGTACTGAGTAAAATTGTGTATGTGACAAATAAAACTTTTCTGGTTCGGTCTTTATGCTGGTAGTTCCGCAGTGTATATCGGGCCTTTTCGGATTTAATTAATTACAGTTTCATTATCAAACGTACCTGTATTATAATGAAGTCCATGTTGCACGTACAAGCTGAAGAGTAACTATAATGCAGATTGCAGAGCTTCTCCTGAGCTGTGCGTTTCAAACAGCCGCGTTTTACGTACTATTTTCTTTTGTTTGTTTTGGTCCAATCGTTCATTTCTGAAATATCGGTTAACGTTTCTCAGCTAGCCGACAATCGTAGAGCGGCATGTCGCCGCCCATCCGGCCTCTCATCTGCTCCCGTTAGGCTGTTTCTGGGTGTTATACTCACTTCCTGTTTCTAACAAGTGTACAGGAAGTGGGTGGATATACTTCCTTCAGTTACGGTTCTCACCTGAATCGTGGGCTTGTGGTCAAGCCGAGAACCGTAGTTCTTCTGGAGGACAGATTGTGGCTCAGTGGGTTAGGCCACCGAGGCCGTGAGCAGAAAATCCACGGCTTGAACTCCAGGGTTGGCAGAGCAAGGCCCCTGAGCAAGGGCATTAACCCGCCAGTAGCTCTAGGGACTGTTTGACCCTGTTTTCCCACTTGCGTGTCACTTAAGATAAAAGGCATCTGCAAAATAAATATGTCTGCTCTGAAACACAGGGAACCCCCTTCCACACACCCACACGCACAGCTGAAGTGTAGAAATACAGGGGAACCTGAAGAGTTGCATGGGTTGCCGGACCTGGCAATCCCCCTATATCGCAGAGTCAAGGACTTCAAAGCCACCGCGCGCCGATCATCAGGCATCGCAAATTTATTAAATTCCAAATTCCTTTTGAAAATACGATAATTCCATCTGATGTGGATAAATAACTGGGTCATAGTAATTAAAAGGGAATAAGGTGCTTTGCTAAGTGTCCATGGGTTTTTTTTCATTACGTCTCGAGCTGTGTGTTGCTCATTTGTCGGTCCCACCTTGGGGTGCCCAAAGGCTGCAGTTATTATAACAATCCCGTGGAGCTCCTTTGTCGGTTTGGGAATTTAAACGGTAAACTTGTGACCTGGCTAACTCGTCTAATCCACTAGCTTTATGAACATAAGAGGATTTACTCCGGCGGTCAGAGATGTCGCGTTTCATCTGGGATGCTTCATTATAATTTTTTCGTGTACCTGAGGGCTCTGGGGCATGTTTATTACTACCTGATTATTAATTGTATTGGGAATCGGGAAGATGAGAGGAGGGGAAAAGAATACATTAAAAGATGGGTAAAGAGGCTTTTGCGAAGCTTTGGAAAATGCTTCTCGGAGGATTAAGCTGTTCGATAAAAATGCAGCGGCCTTAGACACTCGTCAGGCCTGTTATGTTAATTTAAATGCATTACATGTCAGTACAGATAATTCTCCTGTAATAGACTCCGGGAGAGATGGATCTGGGCACCTATTGCAATAATGGCTTTCATGGAAGGCGAGTTTGCGTGCATGTCTATCAGTGCACCTGTGAGAGGTCTGCATGGGGCATGTTTCAAAGGCAGGTCTTTGTGTGAAAATAAATGCAAGTAAATTTGTAGTAAATCAAATGCATGGAAGATGCAGAAAACAGCCAGATGCCGTGGTGTTGAACAGAGTAAACTTCTCATCTTATACATGTTTCTTATGAGGTCTTATGAGAATATCTATATCAGCATATACAGGCCGTACCCGCGCTAAGAATGTCCGACTTATAACTCATACTTACTAACGAACTGCCATAAACACTATTATATAGAAAATTCGGGTTACGTACTGTACAATGGTTCATATTAATGAACACATGGGCTACTTTGTGACTTTCGTGAAAACTTTGCGCGGCTTCAGCAGTTCGACAGCTCGAGATACAGTACAGTATAGTTCAGTATAGTACAGTATAGTACAGTATAGTTCAGTATAGTACAGTATAGTACAGTATAGTACAGTATGTAGTTACTTTTAGTATTACTGCATTATTATTATTATTATTATTTTGTACTTTTTTTTTTTTTACATACAAATTCATTTTAAAGACAGACTTAGGGAATGGATCTGGTTCGTAATCTGGGGACTGCCTGCATGGTCAGGGACACCGTAGGGGTGTGGACACCCTGGCAGAGGGGGCCGGTGCTCTACAGGGGCCCCAAATCCTATTGTTGGGGCCTCCCCACTCACCAATATCTACTGTTTGGCCTGTCTTCCTTCACGCTGAAAGTTGAACGGGCCAACCCGCTTTCGCGTGGAGGGGAAGGTAACATTTTATCAAAGGGTGCAGAATTCCTAGCTAGGCCCCTGTGTGCATGATGTGTGATTTTTGAGGTTTGAACAGAATCTGTCAGAATCTGTCAAGCCTAAACATTTCTGTAGGTGATTTTTCCCCCGACCAAGGCCGCTTTCATTCCAGTCTGTTTGTTTTCTAGGAACTAGTCTGACCAATAGAACTGTTAGCATATTAATAGCCTTATAATCCATTAAACCATTAGTCTCTGTTCCTATTTTGGCTTTTCCTCTCTCTGCCTGGCTGCCTCGCAGAAACCTAATAAACCTGCTCTTTCTCCCCGCCTCGTCTTTCCCCTCCTGCCGTGGCTCCGTGCTGACGCCTGGGGGTCACCATGCCTACACTCATGACAAGGGGGGGGGGGTCGATCCCCAGGGCGCTAGAGCCCCCAGACCCTGAATGCCAGGTACGTGCACATGGCCACGTATATCCCTAAATATTTGAAGGAGAAAAAACGAGAAAGACTTGCACTTTACAGATGATCCCTGATGGGATATCGTTATGTTTTACAGTAAGCACGGCGGGGGCTGGAGCGGGTTCATTTTTCTTGAACGTGTGCCCGTCTCGAGGGAGGCGGAGGGGCCTGGTGAGGGAGAGCGTCTCTGACATGCCTGCACCTTGTTACTGCACTGTCTGACAAAATAAAAAAGGAAAATCAATGGTGGAATTTCAAAAGCTGTCCAAAAGCCCACTGAACTCTGGCGCCTCGCCTCTCCTGGTGAATTGATGAACGTAGAGGGCCGGATTTGGAGGACAGGTGGGTCAGTGCCACAGAACAGCACATCCTCAGTGGTAATGTGTGTGTTGGGGCAGAAGTGCATGATGGGAAATGGCGGGTGGAGGCCCAGTGGGCGGGGCCTGTAGGAGACACGCGCATGAACGCTGCTCCTACCTTCATTATTTCCTGGTGTTTTTCTATTTTCTTACCATTTAATTTAAATGATGTAATATGGATTTTACCACACACTCTTGTCAAGTGCCTCGTAATGAAAGGCGCTATATAAAAATAAATTGAACTGAATTATCCAGTGTCTCACTTTAATGAAAATCCCTCACAAATAAATGGAAAAGTAGGTCAACGTGATGTAGAGAGTGGGGAGCCCTCTCTCTCTCTCTCTCTCTCTCTCTCTCTCTTTCACGCGTGAGTGTCAGCCAAGGCTGCATGCAGATGACGGCCGCGAGCCCATGGTGTGCCGGAGACAAGCCCAGGAGGGTGAATCCATATGCAGATAGCCGTCTGCCGGACAGACACATACGGCCACTGAAGGACGGAGTCATTATCAGCCAGTGGCAGCTTAGCCACCAAAACAAGGGTCGGACTCCCTTAAAGAGAGTTTCACCATGACACCGGTTACCAAGTTCATCTGAGGCTCTACAGAGGCACCTGCAGATCTATATTTCATAGGCCCTGCCACAAATGTTAGATGTAAAAAAAACAAGTGACATTTCAGGGTCCTTTCACTCCTTTTTCTCTAGTCTGACTTTCACTTGCGCCAAAGAAGGCAAATTCAACGGAAGGTGATTGCTTCAGGAATCGTTCCCATTCCAATCACGATAACCAAAATGTAACAAAACCCAGAGGAACCACTACAGTTAAATCAGAATTTAAGCTAGAGGTTAATACATAAATTCAGAGCGATTAAAAACAACGAGGTCAAATTTCAAAATATATCGCAATCACAGCTGTACCCTCATGTCATATCATGGTCTTCGCATATAATGAATTCCGTGGCTTTCTGTGAAGATGCCCAGTAGTTTTGACACTGGGCTGGGCAAATGGGCCACAGTTTGGTACCTTTTTGCTTGCATAAATGTCAAGGTAGAAAAGCGTACAAATGTTGGAATTTTAAATCATAAGGTATGTTGGCCTTTACAAAGTAACCCAGTAGTGTAATGTAATATATCACCTATTCATCAAACAATTCATCACCCAGCACAGTCCAATAAAACACCTCTCTGTTGTAATACCGGCTGTGCTCTCATTGGTCAGTTACATCACAGCATGGACAAACAGGATTGGACCGGCTGACAGGAAATGGCAAAGCTATGACTTCTATATACAGGGTTTTTCCCTGTTGCTTCCAAGGTAAGGTGCCGTCTCCATGACAACCTGGGGTCATGACTTTCTGATTTCTCCTTTCGCACGGTTCAGAGGCGCCCTGCTTCTTCTAAGGTTTGCGTGAGAATTCATGGCAGCATTGGCGCTAAGTCACTGCTGCGTAGCATAACACTGAGAATCAAGGCACGGATCTTAAGAATGGGTAATGATTCATCTCCAAGCTCAGGGCAAGAAACAAAATAAAATCAACTCAGATTTCATCTTTAAAATTCCCTTTGTTCAAGCCCAATTGTAGCTTGCCAGTCTACAGGTATCAGCCCTTGGGCCTTTGAGCTTGTAGAAGGATGAACAAAGTTTATAAAGTCTGCCATGAAAAAGTCTACCCAAGTAATTTAATCTCAGACAAAAAAAATGTGCATTAAAGAACAGCCTGTCCCTGTACTACAGTGCTACCAAAGTGTTTTTTAATCAATCAATTAATTATTATTATTTACTCAAAGTTGCTGTGTGGTACATGCTTTTTTCCAGTGTCTATGTTATTTTGATTGATTGCAGTACCGTTAATGTCCACATAACGGCAGTGTAGGTCAAATAAAAAAAAAAACAAACATCTAAAACCCTCGTTACTTTTCCATGTCCTGTGTAATTCCAATAAATATGTTCCCACTGCGTTACAGCGCATGACACTGTAGACAAAAACATAAAAAAATGGCTGGGGGGGGGAATGCAGAGGACGAATATGTTGAAGGGATCCTCGGCCGCTCGGGATAATCTCCGGGCCGCGTCTGTCATGCGTTTGACTTCCGGCTATGGTGCTGCATCCTCGCTGTGTCGTTTGAGCCCATCGGCTAAAGGGGCCGCCCACAGAAATCCCCTTTTCACAGCTCCTTTCATGGCCCCGCAATCAATTTGAGTCCCCTGTAGGCTGGGAGAGGCCTGCTACTCAGAGGCTTTCAATCTGTCAGAGTGCGAAGCGAGAGGCTGACAGAGGCCCCCCCCCCGGGGAGAACCGTCAGCGCTGAAATTACTTTTCATAGCTTCTCTCTCACCTTTCATACATCCCAGAGGGAGCGCTGCCTGCACCAGACCCAGAAGCTAAATGACCGGGAAAGGGGGCGTTCCCAGGCTGCGGTGGGGATGAGAGAGAGACCACTGGCGACGGCACCCAGACCGCGCCATGGGAGGGCAGCCCATGCCAGGACGCTGGAGTTGGGGTGCCACAAACACAGCCAGTGGCAGATCCTGGCTTGGGTGAGATGAGAAATCACCCAGGGCAGCATCTTTCAACCCTCCACCCCCCCCATTTCTGGTTGACAGCTTTCACCATTTCCACGCCTCCCAGCACTACCACCCCCCCCCCCAGTACAGGTTTTTTCAAAATCATACATGTTACAGGTATTATTTTTAATATTTAACTGTTTTCACTACAGCTATATTGACAAAATTGACCAGTTCCCCGGGAAGGGGTGTGGCTAGTTCCCTGGAGGAGTAGCCAGTTCCCAGGGGGAGGGGCCTCTGGACACGACCTCCCCTTTTGGGCTGTTTCTTCATACATCTCACCTCAGTCCCAGCCCACGCATTATTTTGGCTACGACAATGAACAAGGACGCAGCTTAGTGTGGGGGGGGCACAATGGGCAGTATTGTACCTTCCTGTGCAATATGGGGGCAATCAGATACCTGTGACTGAACCATAGGGGCTACAGGTTGGATGCTTATCTGAAGCTGCCCCGGGGGTATCGGGTAACAGAGCTGTACCACCGCACCCCCCTTCCAGGCTGGAACAACACATGGCTGGCTGGATAGATTATATCTGGCAGCCATGTCTGTGTTGGGGAGTTTCGCTACATTGATTGGGGGGCCCTAAACAAATCAGGCTGGATGTCATTTCAACTCTGCAAGTAAATGTTTATTTTTGTTATTACACACATTGTTTGTTTGTTTGTTTGTTTGTTTGTTTGTTTGTTTGCTTCTTTGTCACTTGACACATTTATCCCCGTTAAAACCAAAATTCTGTTCTCATTCTCGCACCACTGCTCAAAATATCATTAAACGCTGCTGGTGTATTTCGTATTTCGGAATTTAAAGGGAAGTAAATGGCTCGTGAAAGTAGACAAAGCTCGTAAACAAATCCGCTATACGGTGGATGTAATATCCGAAAATCGAATCATTGTCCAACTTAGACTCTTCTGTGTCGGTTAACAGAGACAGTGAATTTTCAAATGTAAAAATACTGGAAGTGAAAATTCTGCAGCTTCGCTTGTGTCTGAATGACCAGATGTTTGAAGAAGGGGAATCGCTTTTACGTGTCATTGTTTAATTCTCATTTCGTTCTCCCTCAGGTAGTCTGAAGCTCTAACTGCCTTCAGCCATTCAAACTGCATGTTAATGTTCTGAAATTATATTATAACTTTCAGCAGAAGCCAAAACTATGAAACCCAAAGTGGGATGATGTACATCAGCCTTTTATTTAACCTGACAACAACAACCATTGTAAGATTAGTAGTTACAGTAATAATATGATGTGCATCATTTGTTTTACAATTCATGAAAAACAAAAATAAAATAAAGCATTTTCTTAATATTCTCCTCTACTTAGAACCTGCACAGGGGCCATAAACAGAATCTACTAGGAATCCATGAATAAAATACTTTGCTGCGATTCCTGATAAATGTTCTTCTGCTCAGAGCGAAGATCTCCGCTTCTCCAGGAAGCTGCATATCGTTCTATAACATGGGGGCGGCTTTTGAGTGGCCATTTTTATTGGTGGAAGATGGGAGGTCAAACAGGCAAACGCGACGAGACACTTTGGACAAAATGCTCAATTGAGCAAGTGGGGATACCATACAAACGAACAAACAAATATGGACGATTTTAGGGACATACACCCTGTTTTCCCGTTTCCTATAGGCCATAGGCTGCTGCCGTCTCCGTCCCACAGGGCCCCCAGCATGTGGGAATGATATACAGTGACATGTGTAAACTGTTATTGGCTAAAATGATCTTTTTACTTTGGTTTGTTAGCTGCCAGCCTCAAAATATTGATCTGCCGCGGGTAAACAGAGTGCGCGCCTATTTGATATACTATCCATAGGTCTGAAACACTAAAGCTGTCAAGCGAACGTTACTTTTTCCTGCAGTTACAAACTGCTCTCCAAGTGTTTAAGTACGGCGCCCAAAGCATGCCGCTAATTTATTAACTAGCTATTTGTCTGCAAGGCCAATTGCAGTAGGATCAGTTGGAGACGGACATACGGCACAGCAACGCTTACACGGCCCCCCGAGCGCATGATCAATTTCATGGGAGAGCATTTTAATATTTTAAGGCTTAAAATGCTTTCTCGAGAAAAAATGCTCGCAGACTCGCCTGTTTACTGCAAAATGGAGCACTGGACAATTGTGAAGAATGGTAATGGGTGACGAGGATTTAAGTTGCAGTCAACAGGGCCTGTCAATGCAGCGTAGGGAAAATAACGTAAGCCTATTCATTGGTGATGGGCAAAATGGGCCTTCACGAAACCCATGGTAGGCGGAATCGCTGCATTCTGTCATTCTCACCCCACTGGGAACAAATGGGCTTTGCGAAGGGGCGTGTCTTAAACCAGTCGGCGAATAACAGAGCACAGTGCTCCCCGAGCCTCATTCTCCACATAGTGTATGTGTCGTGTGGCATCTGGACATTATGATTTGTATGCAAAGTGCACAGACAGAAACAGGGTTAGGGGTCGAACCCACAATGAAACCACAGCGCCTCCTACAGGACAGTTAACGTCAATGTACAGAATATCAGCGTGATTCCCTCATCAATTATTAGTGCCAAAGCTATCCGCCGGTAACTTTGATCAGGCGCTGTAATAATTTGCAGCACTAAATCCCACAAACCCTACAGTAAATCTGACTCACAGAATTTCACATTATACCAAAAGATCTGTTTTTCAGCTTTCATAAATAAGCTTTAAAATGCATGAAAATCCCTGCACATATGCTTTGGCATTATACACGGATTTTAAATAAAACACATATAAATGATTAACTTACTTACCGGTTCATATCCAAAGATCAGCACACATAGGTTAGTAGAAGCTGATCATCTGGCAAATTCAGAGTGTTGCAACTTCCGTTTGACTTTATTATGATTTCTGCGTCGGCCCTTCTTCACGTCTACGCGCGCTCCAGCAGATTTTGCCGGAGGTGTTTCAAAGATACCCGTCATGCGCTTTACTGCAATCTGCTCAACATCTAAAATAGACCATTATTCTTTAACAAAGCCTTTCAGGTGCATGAAAACGCTGGCATTTCACTTATCACTACAGAGGAACAGACAGTATTGTGAGGTGTGATTCCTTTTTGTCATCTCCCAGACTTGTCTTTTCCACAATGCAATTAGATGTCAAGAACATGGATATAACTTAAATTGTCACTCAGTGCCTCCATGTCTCAGATTTTCCTTTGAAAGGTAAGGGGACTTTGAGGTTGAGGCGTACGGGGACCAAAGGAGGATCAGGCGACTGTATGTCAGGATGTGCAGTTCAGCTCTACCGTAAACAGGTAAGCATTTAAATCCGCGTGACGTATTCATAACATTTCAGAGGATTTCCTATAAGCCTGGATTCTGTTGCAATTTTGCGTGAAGGGTTTGCAAGCGCACTTTTGAATTTTAAGTTAATTTTTCTTTGAAATTTAGAACAAACAAAACAACAATGAGACAGGTAAAGTTATGCAGCGCCTGCCTGCTTGTGGAATTCCTTAAGCCCGGGGAATTGTTTAGTAAAATCTTTGTGTCACGTATTAGACTTGAGGTGAGTTTCGTAGAACATTTTAGGCGATCACACTCATGGGGGTTTCACTTGAAGATTTTAGCCTAAAGGATTTCAGCTTGTCTTCCCCAGGGGGTATGTCCATGAAAGCACACAACTTAGTCATGCTTTCGAGGGTATGCCAGGGGTATTTTTGGACTTAGACAGTTCCAGTGCACAATATCCTTATGTTCATGCACTACATACTGCCGGGGCAAAGTGGTAGATGGTGTCCCCGACCTGAATTCCTGACCATAATAGGTTAAGTGACTGCATGTGGCTGTGATAAGGAGGTTATAAAATGACTGTAGCTCTTTCTTCATATGCTGCACCGATGGTTACAAGGACCTGGACATCTCTAGACGCTTGAAAGCTCACTGTCCACCAAAAAACTTTGATCCATTGCAACCTTCGCTATTTTTCACCCTTCTGCAATCAAATGTGGAAAAAGGATGGAATTAGTGTTAATGTAATTCTATAACTAGCCTACAATGTATAAATAGTACTATAATTATAATACATATGTAATCAGGGGTGTAGTTACAGATGAATGGATAGTGGGGCTGAATCTTTACTGGGGTAGGGGGGATGGCAAAGATATACAATATAAAGAGCTATTAATCATTTAAACCAGTGGTTCTCAAACTCGGTCCTCAGGCCCCACTGCCCTGCTTGTTCTCCAGCTATCCCTGCCCTACACACTGCTGA
>JAODJX010000441.1:0-10180 GCA_026776945.1 Isichthys henryi
CCTGGACGCCTCCCTGGTGAGGTGTTCCGGGCATGTCCCACTGGGAGGAGACCCCAGGGAAGACCCAGGACACGCTGCAGGGACTATGTCTCTCGGCTGGCCTGGGAACGCCTCGGGATCCCCCCAGAAGAGCTGGATGAAGTGGCTAGGGAGAGGGAAGTCTGGGCCTCCCTGCTGAGACAGCTGCCCCCGCGACCCGACCTCGGATTAAGCGGGAGATGATGGATGAATGGATAATGAATTTTTTTGCTATCCAGCACCAGATATCTAATAGACAGTCTTCTAATGGAGAGAGCAGTGATGTATCATCAGGGTTAACAGATACATATAACTGTGTATCATCAACAGCATAGCGTGTAAAAGGTAAACAGTAGTGGGTCCAGTACTGACCCTATGGGACATCATATTTGTCTTTGGTGGCCTTGGAAGATTCATTGTTCACATAGGCATACTGATAGCGATCAGTTAAATAGAATCGAAACCAAGAGAGAGCCCCTTAATGCCAACCACACATTTTAGCCTGTCCAAGAGGATATTATGATCCACAGTATCGAATGCTGCAGTTACATCTAGTAATACCAACAGAGAAATACAGCTACGGTCAGAAGCCACAAGTAAATCATTCATTACTTTGACTAGAGCAGTTTCTGTGCTATGGTTTGATCTAAAGCCAGACTGATATAATTCATTAGTATTATTTTTCTGTAGGAAAGAAGACAACTGACGGACTGCAACCTTTTCCATGATCTTTGAAATGAAAGGAAGATTTGAGATAGGTCTATAGTTTCCTAAAACACTAGATTCAAGATTTGGTTTCTTTAGGACAAGTCTAATAACAGCCATTTTAAAAGGTTTTGGAACATATACAGGCCTAACAGATGAGTTTAACACATTTAACAGGGTAGTGCTAATCTGCTGTACAATTTCCTTAAAGAATAATGTAGAAATTTAGTCTACAAGGCTAGTAGAGGATTTACAAGAGGAAATTAAGCTCAAAAGTTCTGAGTGTTTTATAGGAAGGAAGTACTCAAAGGTCTCGTTATTGGTAGGCATAAGACTAGTCGGAGGCTGGCAGCTGTAAGTAGCTAAGGACGTGCACTGGATGATCTGTCTAATCTTAGTTATTTTACCATAAAAAAATTTAATAAAGCCATCACTCTTAAGAACTTGCGAGACTTGCGAATTTAATGAAGAATTCTGTGTTCATCTAGACACGGATTCAAATAGGAATTTAGGACTGGTTTTGTTCATGTCTATTAATCTGGAGAGATACACAGACCTAGCAGTCGCTAGTGCTTGTCTATATTTTGAGAGGCTCTCTTTCCAGGCACATTTGAAAACTTCTAGTTTAGTTGAGTGCTGTGACATCCACGGGCAGACAGGTAGGCAGGAAGCGGGGAAGGATGAGGCAGGCAGGCAGGATACAGGAGAAACGGGGATTTATTAACGGGAAGACGCAGGGAGACAGCGACGAACATTAATGATGGATCTGACTCAGACGGACTTAGACATGGACTAAATACAGAAAACAAGTCGAAATAACAAGAAACAGCTGGGCACAATCAGGGAAGCACACGTGGATGATCAGGGGGGCACGCGAGCACTGGACGTGCAGGTCATGACAAACGCCATTTGCGCTCTAGCTTGCGTGATACCTGTGAGTTCACATATATGATCAGAGTACCAGTGGGCAGGTTTCTTATCTCTGTGCTTTATCTTCTTAAGTGGAGCTACAAGATCTAGAGTGTTACGAAGGGATTTTTCCATGTTTGCAGTTTCCTGTTCAAGTTCATTTACAGACCATGCTTCAGATGTAAGGCTGAAGGACTGTGGAAGTTGTTATATAAATGTTGTTAGTGAGGAAATGGAATGTCTGATTCTGTACTTTGGAGCTGTGGTCAACTGGAGGCTATACTGGATTTCAAAAGTTAACAAGTAATGATCTGAAAGCAGAGGACTCTGAGGCGTAAGAGATGCATGTTCCACCAGGATGCCATGGCTAACAATCAAATCAAGGGGATGCTTGATTTGAGTAGGCCTGACTACATTCTGAAATACACCTACAGAGTCAAGAATAGCTGCAAACGCTATTTTTAAATGATCACTGTCATTGTGAATATTAAAATCAGCAACAATAACAGCTTTGTCAGTACTGACCATTAGGTTTATTAAAATATCAGCAAACTCCTTAAGAATATTACTGTACGGCCCAATACACAGAAACAATGGTGATTTGAGGTGAAGAGCTACAAAGAGATGAGCCAGCAAGGCTAAGAACAAGAGTTTCAAATGTGCTGAAGCTAAAACTACATTTTTCAGTCACTCCTAGGTTGGACCTGAGGTAACCTGTGGTTATTGCCTTTGTTGGGGAAATAGGATTATGCTGGCTTTATACCTAATGACTTTTCAAGTGATTTCAGTGATGCAGACAAATTTCTAACGTTGGTATAAAATCATGAGAGTTTTGCTCAAGCTCTGGCATGGCCCCATCATCTCAATTGTTTGGGGTAAGGTGGTCAGGATTTTCGAGTTTCTGATACCCATCGAGAGGGTATACAAACGATGTCACAGTAGGTGGAAGTCACTGCAGTTACACTCACTGAGTAGCAAAATGACTGTCCATGAATCTCAATGCCAAAGTATGCAAAGATGGTACTAGTGCTCTTGTCAAGATTAGTCTTACAAGAATGAACTTGGGGTGCAATCAATCATGGTATTGGTCTTGTTCAGTGAGGATGCAACCGATGTGTTCTTGAAATTTGGAGCGGAGCAAGAACAACATCTGGGGATTTTTACCGTCCTCGTGTACTTGTGTTCTTAGTATTGGAACTGGTCTTCGGCAATAGAAGATGATGTAAACCGGGTACACGAGTACTAGGGTGTTCCATACCGTCATGCCCGGCTCGTACGATCCTCGTGTGTGCCACGCCCCCCTGATTATCCACGTGTGGTTCCCTGATTGTACCCAGCTGTACCCGTTGTCTGGACTATTTCAGTCCGTGTCTTGCCTTAGTTCTTTGTCTGTCATTGATGTTAGTGATGTTTGTCAATGCCAGTATTCCGTCCCATTTACCTGAGTCCTTAATATCCCCAGTTTTCCCCGTACTTTGCCTGCTTCCTGCTCGCTTGCATGCCCGTGTGTTATCCACTCACCGGCGAAGCGTGACAGAATGACAGACCCGCTACGCGCAACCTCCATGTTAGCCCCGGTGCTTGTGTTGAACTAATCAGCAAGCCAACTCTGTAAGCGCCTCCGTGTTAGTTCTTCTTCGAATGAAAAGTACCTAATGTGGACTAAGTACCAAAAAGGGTTCTGGGACTACCACCGAGGAACTACAATCAGGCAGTGTGAACGCAACAAAAGGCCCTGGTTCCAGAAAAAAATGTCCAGTGGTGTGAAAGAACCTATTGAATTGTCTGTGACATAAATAGTATTCCGTTGTCTAAAAGAAAAATCAGCGACAGTAAGAAACTAGGAAATAACTTTAATTAAGAGGTGTGGAGATGGCTGTAGGTTGGTATACCTACAATCCAGACAGACTTTCTCACAATATAACAATATATTTAGTAGCTTGGTTTAAATGAAAATTATTATATACTTTCATTTTTGGTGGCCCGACATTTTCATTGAAGTTATTTGCTTGCAGAAATGCTTTGCCTTTAATGAAATTGTATAAGATTGTATTTGGCAAAGTTTTGGGCTATCTCATATAAACAGGTTTTACGGTACAGAAGTTGCCAACAGTAAATTTAAGGCAAATTTAGACTCAGTTGTTCCACTTTTACCAGAGGGGGCGCACAGCTACGCATACCACCTACACACACACTTCTTTATCCGGGCAGCCAAATAGGGACATGTTACCATTTTCAGAGAAACTTAACCGCACATATTAAAATTCTGTTTTCTTTTTTGCAATGGTTGTGTCCCTGGGGACCAGGGAGCCGGTCCCCACGACACAAATGGTCCCCTCCCGTTTGGTGTGGAGTCAAGTTGTGGTCCCCACCAGGATATAAAAACAAAAGCACACACACACGCACGCAAACACACATAAGGAATGGGCGGTTAGGTGTTTCTACAGATGGATGTATGGATCTTGATCGTTTTCTAGCTTTCTCAAGCGCAGACTTAAAATGTTCATAATACTAATGCTTATAAAATTATCACTTGCACATATGTGTAGTTTAAGGGCGGTAAGGCGTGTATGTGCCTTATGATATCTACTGGGTTATCTTTAATTGCATGCGATAAAAGCGTTGTACTTTGGTACCTACCGTTTAGTGCAATACCCCAGTGCGGCCATACTGTACTTTCAACAATAAACGCAAGCAGTTCTCAAGAATACAGGAAGAACACATATTGCCTACCCTCTGAATTTCGCTTCCTGTGTACGGTCTGTTCTCCTTCGTACAGATCTGGGTCTTTAAATAGTATACAACATACCCTTGTTTGAATTTTAAAGAAACATTTTCCCAGTGATTTGAGACAAAATGCCGAAAACGGTAAAAGATTATTTGATTGAAACATTGGAGGATTTGAACGAAGAACAGTTTAAGAAATTCAAAAGTAAACTCGTCGATCGAAAGAAAGAGCCTAGAATAGGTAAGGGTATAGTGCAAAAAATGGATAGATTGGACCTGACTGACAAACTCGTGAGCACTTTCACAGAGAAACACGCGGGACAGGTCACAGTTACTATCTTACGATCTGCGAATTTTACACAGGAAGCCGACGATTTGCAGGAGAGTTTGGAAAACGGTAAGATTTTTTTTTTCCAAAAGTATGAATACTATAATATGAACTAACTGTAATATTCTTTATCTACAACATCACATACGTTTAGCATTATTTTAGTTAATAAATATGATTAATAGTGAATAATAACCAGAAGCAGTGAAACAGAATTTGAATCGTATTCGCATATGGACGTTTTATGTTCAATTAAGAAATAGCCCCCATGTTTATTGTGATAAGTATTTTGCATATATTTTTATTATTATGTAATGGGGAATAATAGGAAAATATTAAACTGTTCTTTATATGTAAGGACAAGATTTGTCATTTTCACTCACAGACTGACCTGTGCTCGGTGGTATATACAGTATACTTAGGCCTGTTTGCCTGGAAAAAGGTACTTCAACACTTTGTGATCATAATATAAATACTTACGTATACGAGTATGGATTTCAACTTGATTATTATAATTTATTCTCATATGCCAGATATATTATTCATCTGTCTTTTAACCACTTTCTCTGGTTAGGGTCATGGTCAGCCTGGAGCCTATTCCAAGCTGCACTGATGCAACTTGAAAGCAATGTAGTATTTAATGGGAACATTTTACAGCAGGGGTCTCCAACTTTGCTCCTGGAGATCTGTTTCCAGTAGGTTTTCTATTCTATGTGGTTTTTGATGACTCACACCTGTTCCTGCTGTTCACCTGAGAACTGGTGTGCCTCATCAGAAGCCAGGTAGGATAGAAAACCTATATTGGGGTGTGTTTCCCAAACAACGACGGAAGTTATCATTAACGGTGCATCGTACTATGGTAGTTCAAACTAACCAACATCCGAACTAGGACTATTTTTCAAAACCGTTGTACCACAGTAGTTTGAACCACGTTAGTTGGGATCGCCGTAGTTCGAACTACAATGGTTCCTGCGCTGATTGGTCAAAAACTAACAAACTACTTTCGTAGCCGGTCGCGTACAAAAACTTGCGAATATAAATATATAATTTATATATCATCAATTTATTGTGTCAGTCACATAACACCAATATGAAAAATTCAGAAATAGTAATAGCAGCAAAATAATGAGACGCTTCTTGGAGTGGTAAACAGAAGAACTTTTAGCTATGACACTGCAGTTATATACAGTATGCATTAATACATGGGGGCAACCCAAATGAAATAGTGTGCTGAGGTTTATGGTTAATTCTCTATTGTGTTTTTTTCTAGTTTCATCGTCTTCTGGACTGACTGGTGAGAGTCAGCCTACTTATGGTCCATCTGCAAGATGTTCAATTTCCATGGTGAATGGTAAGTTTTTAGAATGCAGATAAGGTTTCTTTTAAAAGAAAGTGCTTAAAACACAAGCACTTTCTTTAAAAAAAAAATCCAAAAAAGAGTAAGTGAGAAGTAAATTAAGAGAAAATCTCTTAATTATTAGTATTCTTTGGGCATCATATTTAAATGTGGACAGACTCGGATTGTTTAAACGCATACCACAAATTTCTTTATAGGTTTTAACAAAAATGAAATATCATATGTTAATATCAGTCTTAATTTCTCTGAAATTTCAAAAGAAATTATAAGGCTTTTTCTTTACTAAGATTACCAAAGACCTGGGATCTATTCTCCCATCAGGCGCTTAAGTCGAAAAAGGGCTGAAAAGGTCATGCACTTTATGTGTATTCTCCCCTCATAAGGCCGTAACCCTTTAAAGGAGAAATCTAATTAATTCAAGAAAAGAAAACAAGTAAATCAGGTTACATCCTCAGTGATTTTGTAAACCAGCAAAGCGTGCAACATGTAGGCCTACTCTTCAATCTATATTGTGAACCTAATTGAAATACGTACAATCACATTCAGAAAATGAACGCATGGTGGTAGCTGAATATAAGAATCTTTAGACAAATGAAATGTTATGGTGAAATGTAGTGTTTGAATTTTGTGCATAACAATTGACAATACCTTATTAGATGTATCAAAATGATACAGCTAATAACTAATGACTATTTTCCTCAAATAGGCTCTACCGTTCAGTTTTAAGATCAAATAACACAAAACTCGATAAAATGTTCTTATGTATTTCAGCTTTATTACATGTAACTCATAATAGATACTTATTTAGTATAATAAGATGTTCATTAATTTCTTCAATTGTTTTGTATTGTCTATTACATTACTCCACAACTGATTAACTGCCCCAAAGAAGTTGTATAATAAGACAAACTTATTTTTAAAATGAGAAAAAATTGATATGTTGCTGTAATGAGTTCATAAGAAAATGGAATTTTAACATGCTCGTTTAAGAATGAACTCATACAGGCCTGCTGAAGCTGTTTTCCCACATCATTTAGAACAATTCTGTAAACAAACAAATATCCCTAACCAAAAGATATGGTGTAAATGTTAATGTTATTAGTAGCATGAACTGAAAGTTTACAATGCATTGCTGAGAAAAAAATTGTGCAATCAGCTGTATAGTCCAAACAAACTTATAAGGCTACAGTGTAGGCTGCGATGTATTATTCCAAACCAACTGCTACTCACTGCCACTAAAAACTCACACACCTCCCCAAGTGTAGAATGGTTACCAGTTAGGCAAGTGTCCTTGTCAAGTAGTTCCTTTAGGGACCCCTGACGTAGTGTAGGTATGAAGTATACATATGTGTACAAAAACACGTCACGAATTCACATGGAAACATATGATGCACTCAAACCATTATATTGCTGTAATGTGTAACACAAAGCTTATGCAAGTATTACATATGCACAGTCTGTGGACACATTGTCATATCTGTGTTTAAGCTGTTCAACTCTATGATTTGTTTCATGATGTTCAGAAATCCATACACAAACATGAAATGCTATGTAAAGTTGTCAATAAAATGTTATATTTTAGTATTGCATTTCTTATTCACATGAACAATCACAGATCATCCTACATTACTTATTGTATATTGCTTTATCTGAATGTGGCTTAAATTATTTCCTGTAGACTACTGTCAAATTAATTTTAGTAAACCCTATTTCTCACCCCCAGAAAAGCACTTTTTGGATGTGTACCGAACCGCCCTCATCGAAAGAGTTAACAATTTGAATTCCATCTTGGACCGTCTCCTGGATGAAGGCATTCTCAACTCAGTCAGCTACAGTGATATTTCTACCTTGCCCAATGACCATAGTAAGATGAGGGCACTGTACAACGGCCCCTTAAAATCATGTGGGAACAAAGGAAAAGATCAGTTATTCTCAATCCTACTGGAACTCCAGCCATATCTAATGGATGAGCTGATGAAAAAGGAGACGTTTAAGCACAAGTAATGTTTGTTGAGCTTAACAGAATAAGTCTGCAATTTGACAGGTTTTTAACAACAGGGCTATAACACAGAGCCAGTTGGTGTAGGTAAAAATATACAATATAGAAGATGTTAATGTTGTACTTGATACATGCAATGGTATGTTATGGTAAATAAGATATAAATGGCATTTCATTAAAATGCTAAATTTTAATTTCTTTGATTTTGTGTTTCTTGTGCAAGATGTTTTTCATGAACTTTTGAACTACAGAGTAGTCAGTTTTTAAAAGTAACCTTCCATATGAAATAAACATGGCTATTAGCAAGTCTTGTTTTACTTCAACCTTTACTATGCATTAAATTGTAGCATGGTATATAGGACATATATGCAGTCTTGGTAGAATATAGGCCAAATGAGCATGAAATACACCCATTTGAAAACCTCCTTAATGAATGATGCCTGCTTCTTCAGTTTTATGAGTGGGTGTTTGTGGTATAGGAAGTGTAGCTTTTCAAGGTGTCTTATTTCATAATAATTAGTATTAAAATATTAATATTATAATTTTGGTTATAGTAATTCCATTTTGTAATATACTGTAGCAGGGGACAGAATCCTGCTGTCTCTGTGATTGCGATTCTTGAAAGAAAAATGCTTCACGCATAAGCTAAACCATTTTTACACATGAATGTGACCAGTCCTTCACATAATATCGAAACTACAAGCCTGCATGGTGAATCTTTATATGAAACTATTGAAAGTAATTATAAAAAACTAACAAAATGTAACAAAGTCATAAGTGAACATTTTAAAAATCATTCTGTTCCAATTTTTCCATGATAAGATTGACCTTTGCATGGAATTGGCCATAAATACTGAAATGCATACATGTACAGAAAACTAAATGACTGTCCCTAAAGTAATCCATGATCAAACAGGGTAATGGATGTGCCAAAATAATTTAACTAGCTAGCCCACTAACTTCGAATCTTACTAGCTAATTGATATCACTGACATATTAGTACAGTTCATTCTGTAAGAGGGAACTTGGCATCAACCTGGTAGAAGGGTGTTTGCTGATCCAAGGCCATTACCAGTTATAGCAATAATCTCCCAACATCATGCCTCTGACCATAACTGGTCTCTTTTTGGCAATACGCAAAAAGAAAAATACACAACAGATTGACAAATGTACAAAGTCCCATGTCAGTGGCTGCATCATCTGGATTTAATGAAGCAACTGATGACATTTGCAACATCATGTGTGAAGTCCCACCCAACTGGTTCATGAAGAGTATCGAGTAAAGTGAGTACTAAATCACATGTGTCCACTGTCTTCCACAATTGTAATACAAGATCGTAATATGCACATATGATAACACCATTTTAATTTAGTAGCATTTAGTCAAAGAAACTTTTTACTGTCATCTTCAGCTGTATAATCCATTGGTCATATGTTAAGAAAAAATTACAAACCTGTTGGTCATTGTCACGATCGGTGCCAAAACGGGCGATCGTCGGGCAGGCGAGCGAGTAAGGAACAGGCAGGCAAACAGAATACGGGGGAAAAACCGGATCTTTACTGGGGAATCGGGGAGCTGGAAACATCGCACGCAAACGAACATCAATGACGGACAAGGGACTGAAGCAAGACACGGACTTAAATGGACAAGACAGAGCAAACTAATCAGACACAGCTGGAGACTATCGGGGAATCACACGTGGGTAACCAGGGGGCGTGGCACAAAGGAGGATCGGACGAGCGGGGCATGACAGTCATAGTGCAAGAAAAACAGCGATAAATAAAATAGAAATATAATATCTTAAATTCAAACAGTCTGACAATTTTAACATGCCATGCTGAGATGTGGACAAAGACAGGAAAATGATGCAGATGATAATGAAAAATACTTAAAAAAATATACACTGCTTAAAAAAATATAAGGAACACTTTTTAATAAGAGTATAGCATCAAGTCAGTTAAACTTCTGGGATATTGATCTGGTCAGTTAAGTAGCAGAGGGGGTTGTTAATCAGTTTCAGCTGCTTTGGAGTTAATAAAATTAACAACAGCTGCACTAAAGGGGCAACAATGAGACGACCCCCAAAACAGGAATGGTTTAACAGGTGGAGGCCACTGACATTTTTCCCTCCTCATC
>JAODJX010000442.1:0-10175 GCA_026776945.1 Isichthys henryi
GGGTACTGTAAAGCGCTTTGAGACAATGTAATGTTGTGATAATGCGCTATACAAAAATAAATTTGTTGTTGTTGTTGACACCCGCAGATGATACAAGATTGAAATACTGACCTATTAACACCTTGGCAGGGGCGAAAAATAAAAAAGCTTAAGGAACACTTATTCCTCCTGATTGACGTCCCTAGTGATTTGGATGTATATATTGCCGAGAAATATCAAGAATACGTATAGACATGGCTGGAAGACATCAACATCATGGTTTTTCTAATGATCACGAAATGGTGCTGGAATTTCGATGAATGGTGAGGTTAATACCATCTTGCTTAACATGATAAATTAATTAAATGAAATTGGCCATGATGAAATGGTCCAGGCTACAGACCATGTTGATATGGTGACGCTATAGGAAATGTAGACGGACATTCCACAGATGCACATATGGCTATGGTTGAAGACCATGTGTCAGGGCGTAGTGCTAGGGGCGTTAGCAGACTAGACACAGATATAGAAATGGTTGATGCTGATGATGGATCGGCCATGATTGCAGAACTGAATGGCGAGCAGCCGGGGGAATTTAACCCCGTCTTACAAAACTTATTAAATGATTTAAATTATGATGGCGGAGCTGCAGCGGCGGTAGATCCAGAAATTATGGACGTTGAAAATGGGGCACAACAAGGTTGGGGTGCTGATGATGCTGTTGGAGGTGTTAATGTAATACGCAGGCCGCAGTTTAACATCACTGAAATAAGGCAGCACTTTCATTTTGACAGAATTGAGCATGATGACATAATAGACATCTACAGGTCTGTGATACAGATATTCCAAAATTTGGTGGACTAAGTGAACGCTTTAGCGGGCCCGGGGGATATCATACAGGTGAATTGCAGGGTGTTTCAATAAACAATAGTACAGCTGTACATGTCCAAGGTGAGATCGATCTAAATGATCTGCAATGGATGTCAGAGAAGCTTTCGCAGAGTAATGCCGAGGTTTTCAGCGATGAAAGGCTAGAGCTGGTTGTTCAGATTATTCATAATCGAAACGGTGGTTCAGCCAAACGACAGAAATTAACAAAAAAAAATATTAGGTGGTACATTGAGCGGAGCTTAATGTTCTTCGCCCCTTCTGTGACATCATAAGCGGGAGGGGGGCGTATCCCTTATTCTGATTGGTCGAGGGGTTATCTCCATATTATGCCATGTGTTGCCGATAGGGGACTATATGGTTTCGGTGATAAGGGTTGCCGTTAAACTTAAATAGAATAAAAATACATTACATGTATTTATGTGTTATTTTTAATTACATTTTTAAGGAATCTTTTGTTATAGAGCTATTTAAAATTAGTATGAATGTGATGTAAATCATTTATGCAATAAGAATTGAGGAAGAATCTAAACAACCGTGTATCAGCCTCAGTAATGGGTTGACAAACAATGCAGCTCAGGTGTGTACGACCGGCCGGTTTCAACAACGCGACTGAAATGATTGCCCGAGATGGCACCAATCTTGCGCATGCGCACTTACACAGACACACATTTCAAAATGGCGATGACAACGGGGACACATGTTGCCTTTTTATTTCAAGTAACCACAACGTTAGTGCTGTATGTTAATTGGTTTCGCTTATGCTTGTTTAAAGTCAGCATTTGCTCTTCTGCTTCTTTTGGGCATGTTTGTACTTGTTTAAATTCCGCCTGTCTTTCTTTTAAAATAATGCTAAAGTTTTTCTTCTTTAAAACATTTTGGTGTTAAAATAAGCCGTGGTGTCTGTATAGGTCTCTGTATAAACAGCTCAAGAGTTTGGTTTCCAACAAAATAGTTACAATTGCAGCTGTTTCTAAGATTGCTAACCTCTTGTCTTCATGCTGCCATGGAAGCATCACAGGCCAGGAGTTAATCTGTGTGTTGTTGAAAGAATTTGATAAATAAAGGTGTCAGTGTAACTCTTATGCTCAGTAAGACATTTTAGACTAATTACACTGTTATACATAAATAAATCTACAGATTGATCATCTGTGTTCACTTGAAAATCAAACAAATTAGTGACTGTTGCCACACACTTGGCATTTCAATGTAGTGAAAAATGTCTTCTGTAAAAATGTTAACATTTACTGTGACTTTATGGTTAAAACTACAGGGCATGACTGCTTCATTGTGCTGGTCTGGTTGTTTATTTATTGGATGTTTAATTTTTATTAACTTAAGGTTTTGTTCAGCTCAGCTCCTGTTGTCTCAGTCATTCATGTCCCTGTTTCGTGTCAATTATTATTAAGTTAAGTATTAGTGTCACCTGTTGCCTGTTTTACTAGTCCTTGTTAATTGTTTTCACTTGTCCTGCATTATCCTTGTTAGCCTGTTGTATTTAAGTTCCTGATCCCGTTCTGTTCCTGTTGGAGTCATTAATGTTGCTGGAGTGAATGATGTGTGTGATGTTCTGCCTGCCCGGACGGACCCATTTGTAATTAGTCTTTGGTTATCCTCTTTTGCTTTTGACACCTCGTGATCCTTTTTGTGTTTTGTAGTGTTCCTAGTGTTTTTCTATTTTTGTTAATAAACCTTGTTTTATCCTGTGAGCCATCTCCTTCCCAGCCTGCAGCATGCCATGCCGTCGCCCCAAATTCGCCCTGATCCATGACAGTTTTGATGTTGTGACTGCACCTTTAAATTTCTTTGCTATGGAAACAATGACAATAAAGCATCTGAATCTTAATCTGGTTACTGAAACCCTGCTTTGTGGAATTCTCACCTCTGTACACAGAGTAAACCACCAGGAACACAGGGAGAATGCACACGCACATACACAGTAAGGAACTCAGGAATTTCTACAACAGGGGCAGGGCATGGTGCAGGCAGGAAAGATAGGTGGACAATCCACAGGCAACTCCACAGGAACGTAAGGGGTTTATTAACAGAAACAGAAAAACACTGGGATCACCATAAAAGGAGTCAAAACTAAAAAGGGGTACTAACAGAACAAAGTAATCTACAAAGGGGAACTGGTTACACAGCGAGTAGGCAGGGAATCAAAATAGCAAACACCATCCAGCAAAAACACAATCAACAATGACTACACGCGGAACAGAGCAGGATTCGGAACTTGTATACAGAGGCCCAGAAGAATATCGTAAGACAGGTAAGAACAATTAACAAGGGCTGGCAAAACAGGCAACAGGTAAAATGAATAATTAAATCAAAGATCTCAGAAACTAACAGGGAGACTTAGAAACAGAATCTAAATAAAGTTAGGTAAGAGACTTAGAAACAGAATCTAAATAGTTAGGTAAAAGTTAGGTAAAACACAACCATGGGCACAAAGCAGAAAACTAAAACCGAATACAAGTCACAAAACACAGGAACTAGAAAAACTGATACAAAGGAAACATTAGAGAACAAAATCTACGAAAGTCCCCTAATACTTTTTCCATCAAGCACTGGAAGGTAGCTGGGGTATTACGTGAACTGAAAGGCATAACTGTATATTAGAGGAAGGTGTCTGGAGTGACAAAGGCAGATATCTCGGATGCCCGGTGCATCAGGGGCACCTGCCAATAACCTTTTATGAGGTCTAGCTTGGTAACATATTGAGTGGATCCGATCCAGTCAACGCAATCTTCAGTCATGGGGAGGGGAAACGCGTCTGACTTGGTTACAGTGTTCATTTTTCTGTAGTCAGTACAAAAGCAGGCTGTACCATCAGATTTAGGCACAAACAAACACAGTGAACTCCATGGGCTGCTATTAGGGACAGCGAAACCATTTTCAAGCAAATATGTAGTTTCCTTTTTGAACAGTGCCCATTTATGCAGAATAACCCGATAGGGATGCTGTTTGACAGGGGGATGGTTACCAACATCACTATCATGTTGTAAAAAGTGGGTTTGGGAAGGGATGTCACTGAATAAAGAGGGGAAATGATTAATCAGGGGCGCAATGTTATTTTGGTTGTCTAACAGCGGTTTGGTAGATGGGCGCAAGGCAAACAATTTATACCTAGCTACAGTGAATCACTTTCCGGGGACACTGAAGCTTATTAAATTTGGTTAGCGGAGCACACCACATGCTACTGTTTTGGAAGTGATTTATGCGCACTGAAGTGGTGCTAAAGAAAGGGACAGCTCAGCAGTGAGAACTTTTAAATGAAGAGACACTGTAGATCAGGGGTCACCAACCTTTTTGAAACTGAGAGCTACTTCACGGGTACTGAGACATACGATGGGCTACCAGTTTGAAACGCTCTCCTAAACTTATCGAAACTTCATGTATAACAAACATGTTTTAAATGCTTTTTTTTTTTTTTTTTTAAAAAGTCATTTTCAAATCCATTTAAATGCAAATGTGATTAAAGAAGAATAGCAACAGGATAAAATTTAATTTTAGATGCTGTTCACTGGTGAGTTGTGCTATTTTTAGAACAGGTCCACGGGCGACTCATGTGGTCCTCCTCCAACACAGTTTTTTCTATGTTACACAGAATCAAAGACTGCAGAGGAGATGAAGAGGATGGGGAGAACCCATGGGACTTTTTTTGGACCAGCATTGGATGATCTCGCATATCGTAACTTGGATCCAGTGTGGATTGTGGGACATGATGCTGTTGGGGACTGGATTTGCACTCACCCTTGTCTTGGTTACCCTCACCCTGTGACCGATTGCATTGTACTGAAGCGAATTCCGAAGCATATGTTGTTAGCCCTGTGCCAACAAACCAGGTTTCGTTTGTGTTTGTTTATTGTGTTTGTTCTGATTTTCTTAATGAAAAATTCAATAAAAATTTAAATTAAAAAAATCTAATCGTTTACCACACATAAATCATTACCTTATCAGTAACTGCATTTAATTTGTCAGGCTTTCCTAACGTCATTGGATCCATTGACTGTACACACGAGGATAAAGGTTCCAGCAGGTCCAACAGAGCCTGATTACATAAACCACAAATATGAATTTTAATGTACAGATAAGTACTGATAATACCTCACATTTATATATAAAAGGTGAAAGTGTAGTCATCCAACAATATCAATGTATGTCATTACTATTTCCTAAAATGTTTCAGAGGGTATGCACTGCTGAACATCTCATTTCAAACATTGTGGCAAAATGGCTAGGATCAGTACATGATGCCAGAATTTTTCACAAGTCTTCACTGGCTCAGAGCCTCAGACAAGGCAAGTCAACTAAAATTCACAAATATAGTATAGTGTATTATACTAGTATGTATATTATAGTGTATATTGTATAACAATGTACATTTGCTGTCCCTTTAAAATAACTAAACACACAGCCATTAATGTCTAAACCACTGGCAACAAAAGTGAATAGACCCCTAAGCGAAAATGTCCAAATTGTGCCCAAAGTGTCAATATTTTGTGTGACCACCATTATTTGCCAGCACTGCCTTAATTGTCTTGGGCCAGGTTGCTACTGGAATCCTCTTCCACTCCTCCATGACGACATCTAAGGGGCGCTTATTTCTTACGTCATTTTCAAGCGTCAGTTTCTAAAGGGGATCGAAAATAGTCATTTCACACGAGAAACCAAAACGTAAGGTAAATTATATGGTTTGATAGAAATTTCCAGTATAAATTAAAATCTCATAGAACAATATTTAGAGAAATAGAGATGTGTTTCCTAAGCTATTAACTTTTTAAAATATTTTCGGGTCCTGTTAGTGTGCGCCGGGTAGCATTAGCAAAGTAAACGGAAAAGTGGTTAGTTAATTTGCTAGCCCCTTGTATCTTCGCTAAGTTTATTATCTATAAAGGGTGAAAACTGGCAATCATTTGCAATATTTAGCGTAATTTTTTTTTAGAACGAACCTGTTGCGGGTGTATAAATTTAATTTAATCATGCAACATTTAGTTGATGCGTGGGTTTAAATTATATATTTTTTTTTTATAAAAAAATTACTACGCATTTTCTAGTCATCTTAATGTTATTACATGATCTTCCCAATAAGGTAAGTCAGACCAGTAAGAGTGTTATTTAGTTCTTAATTAACGTAGTGTATTTCTAAATTGGTTGGAAAATGTCGTTCTTGTTATTTTAAAACATATTAAGGTATTTAAGACCGTTCGTGTCTGTGTGCTCTTAGCTATGATTTTTCACTGTATTTTTTAGAAGAGAAGCATCACTAACAGCAATTACCTAGCTTGCGTGATACATTTTCAGTTGCTCTTGTAAATATTGTTCGTAATCATCAAAATGATAAGAAGGGTATCTGTGCATTTTAAAAGACGGATTGTCTATGCACAGACATTGCATTGCATTGCAGACTTGAATTTCAGGCAAATATGAGTAAAAGTAAAATTTGTGCCCAACTCTTACTAATGGCAGATTTCCACAAACAAATAATTGATTTTGACTTTCTTACTCTTTGTAGACTAATACTTAGTATGGATCAAAAGCTGAATATATTTCTTTTCATTAAAATGCAATCCATATTAAACACAAATTCAATTCAGTATCAGAAAACAATGTCTATTCTTGTTTAAGGTACAGTACAGAGTTGTAGGAGCAATGGCAGTGAAGTCAGGAGAGGAGCGACTAAAGGAAATGGAGGCTGAAATGGCATTGTGAGTAAAAACCGCATATTAGGCACTCCCACATTTTATGCAGATCTTTTTTTTGGTGCCTGTTCTCCAGTACTATCTAGTTTGATAAACATCCAGAGGTACATCAGTCTATGGGATTACTGAAGTAAATGAGAATCGAAAGAAATGTCATATTTCTTATAGTTAGCCCTATGGTGACTACTACCATGTGATGTGGACTGGGTAGTTGTTCTTTCCCATCCTCAGATTTGAACAGGAAGTACTGGGTGGTCCAGTGCCTGTTCCTGGTGGCAGCCCAGCAGTGGTAGAGGCTGTGTCCGTCGCCCTTGCTGTGCCTGCCGTGCCCGTTGTCCGACCCATCATTGGGACCAACACTTACCAGCAGGTGTGCACATAGGCATAGCTGGACTTCTACCAATAGACACCTGGCTTCCTTTCTCTATACTCGGGAAGGGGAAATGTAGTGTTTTGAGAACTTAGTGCTTTGAGTTACTGGTTTGGCACTCGTATAGTATCGTTGAGGTGCTGAACTTGAGTATTTAGAAAATAACTATGAGATAAGTTTAAAATACAAAGAGGTTTAGGCATATTTCTTTAAAACACTCAACTGAGCAGCATTCACATTTCTTATTTTTTTTTTAGTATTTGTGGATTTTCTTTTCCCCTTTTCATTTTAAGTTTCATATGGATCTTTTCAGGTACAACAGAGTCTAGAGGCGAGGGCTGCCTTTGTGGGAACCCCACCCCCAGCTTTTGTTGGGCCAGGTAAAAATATGCTGTAATTATTGATAATGAGTAATAATAAACAACCTTGTTTTGCATCCAAGACAATATCCGGGGTAATTGTGTTAACCACTGCATGCAAAACAGTTCACAGTTCTGCATATACACACACAGTGTGTGTGCTTAAAACAAAAAATAAAATTATCATCAGAACATATAAAAGTTAAGAATAATGTGACAGACAGAAATTTTTTCTCCATTATCCAAAAATTTGATATTTTGTTGGATGGCTAGCTGAACACTGTTTCAGTTTCCAAACTTCCTCAAGGGCACCCAGCCTTTCTATTTGTTTGTTACAGTTTACATTTATCAATTTAATTAGTTAATAAAATCAGTGAGGTATTGATTAGTTATATGAGGTGGGGTACGAATTGAATCAAAAATACATGGGTGCATTGTATAGTAGTTGCAAATACAGGGTTGAGGTTAGGAAAGATTATGAAGAAGCTAAACTGACACACTTTGTGTATTATAGCATAGTTTTAAACAAACACAAAGAGCATTTGAGCATCATTTTCTTGGACTGTCTGACTTTTGCACAGTACTGTAGGTCTTGAAATTATATGGTCCCCTATCTTTAGGCAGATGCCTGAAATGTGATGCTTCTGTGTGATGAGACTTAGGAAATGCTTACCATAGCGTATGCTAGGTTGATGTCATAGTGGTCGGGCATTCTCAAGTTATGTCATAGTTAGCAGGCATATCAGTGCCTCAGTTGAATGTTTAATGGATTTCTCGTTCTTTTTTTTCAGCTGTTCCTCCAGTCAGGCCTTCTCCAATGCGACCTGCATTTGTTCCACACATACTGCAAAGGGCAGGTATCTGGCATTTAAAATATTGATGACTGTCTGAAAATGACAAACTTTTAAGGATTTTTCCTGAATTACTTGTTCTGCATTTTGTTTTGGAGGAAAAAATATTTTTTTGCTTGTTTGGTATTTTTTTGAAGGTAGTCAAAAATTGCCCATGATGCGTGGACCTCCTCCCCAGGGTATGATGGCTCCGCCTTTACCCAGACCACCTCCCCCTCCCCCTATGATGATGGCTCCTCCCATGCCTGGCCCCCCTCAGCATCACATGGGTCCTATGGGACCAATGGGACACATGGGCACAATGCCATCGGTTAGTATCAGGGGGTGGTAAATGGCATGAAACATCCTCAGGATTGCCCTCCCTTGTTGTTCATGTGTTCATCATCTTCGTCATACAGTTTTCTTTTATAACTCTTTTCATTCCATGTCATCTTACTCTGAGTGCATGTTTTTCCTTCTATCCCCTTAATCTCCTTTTGTTAATGCTCTTGTCCACAGGTAGGAGGCATGAATCCAATGGTGTCGGTTCCACCACGTCCTGTAGTCCAGGCCCCTCCCAAGCTAACACCCACAGTTATCCAGGCTGCCCCAACTGTCTACACGGCTCCCCCAGCACCCAAGAAACCTGACCTTCGTGCTCAGAGACAAGCACGCATGGTAAATGCAGCCACAGACTCACTCACGAACTTCCTAAGGTATATATATTCTTTCTCTTGAAAACATCAGGATGGTTTCTATCTGCAGTGTCAGTAGTCAAGACAGAGTAGCATGTCTGTAACTTATACAAGTCACTTATACAAGTCTTCTTTTAAGCATAAAGCATGCTGTTCACATCTTCAATTAGCTTGTTTTACTGAACCCATATGCTAAGTTTTCTTTATGCACCAGCTTCTGCCTCTCACTTCCTCTACTTCATACTTGCTTCATCTCTTAGGAGGAGTTGGCAGCTTCAGTGGCAGAGCAGCAGGCAGCAGTAGTAGCAGCTGGCCTCCTAGAGGCGAAGAAGGAGAGCTCCACCACAGACGAGGCTGTCATTGGCCCCAGTATGCCAGAGCCTGAACCCATCCACACTGAGGTTCGCATGCGCTTTACCTTTAAAGAGGAAATGCTTGCCCAGACACTGTACTTTTTATTATTTATTTTGTTATATTTAGTGACATTCCCATATATGCTTCTCAAAAAAATTAAAGTAACACTTTGAAAACATCAGATCTCAATGGAAAAAAAATCATGCTGGATATCTGTACTGTATAATGTGTTAGGAATGAAAGAATGGCACATCATTTGATGGAAATGAAAATTATTGACCTAGTGGGCTGTATTCAAAGGCACCCCGAAAATCAAAGTGATTCCATTTGAGTCCATTTTGCCGAAATTTCATTGCAGCAACTCAAAATTGTACTGCGTAGTTTGTATGGTGCCCACGTGCTTATATGCATGCCTAATAATGTCGAAGCATCCTGAGGGAATCTCCCCCAGACCATGACTGACCCACCACCAAACCAGTCATGCTGAACAGTGTTACAGGCAGCATAACGTTTTCCATGGCTTCTTCAGACCCTTTCACATCTGTCACGTGTTCAGGGTGAACTTGCTCTCATTTATGAAAAGCACAGGGTGCCAATGGCGAACCTGCAAATTCTGGTATTCTATGGCAAATGTCAATCGAGCTCCACAGTGCAGGGCAGTGAGCACAGGGTCCACTAGAGGACGTCAGGCCCTCAGGCCACCCTCTTGAAGTCCATTTCTGACTTTGGTCAGAGACATTCACACCAGTGGCCTGCTGGAGGTCATTTTGTAGGGTTCTGGCAGTGGTCATCCTGCTCCTCCTCGCACAAAGGAACAGATACCAGCAGTGATACTGACTGTAGCCAAATGTGAAACTAGTGAAAAAACTGTCAGTCAGAAAAGATGAGGAGGGGGAAAATGTCAGGAAGAAGGCCCCCCCGATCTGAACCCAAGCGGTGTTTTGTTATTGGACTTCTGTGCTCGTCACGGATTGTCCATAATGAACACCATGTTCAAG
>JAODJX010000444.1:0-10153 GCA_026776945.1 Isichthys henryi
CAGGTACAGTAATGTGCCTCATTCGGGACTCCCTGACCAACCATTCATTTGACACAAGGTCAAATCAGAGGTACCCGAGGATTCTACGAAGAGACACAGTACCGAAGGAGTCCAGGCTTCATCTCAGGTCACTAGATAGCGTCCATGTCTCACAGCCATATAGCAAGACAGGGAGCACCAGACTCTAAAGACTTGAACCTTCTTCTTCTTTGAAAGATATCGGGAGCATCACACACCCCTTTCCAGGAACCTCAAAACCCCCCATGCTCTTCCAATCCGTAGGATGACCTCATATGAAGAGCCACCAGAGACATGAATGTCGCTGCCAAGGTAAGTGAACCTCTCAGGACAATTGACATTCTCCCCACAGACAGACACACTGCTGATGGTTGTGCCCAAGAGGTCCAGTTGGGAGAAACGTGTGAGTATGTTTGAGTATAAAAAGTGTGCAGCACAAAATGTGGGAATAAATTCAATATTTACAATACAACACAATAAGTATATTGACTAATTTGCAGCAATGAGGTATTGTGTGGTAATAGGGGCTGGGGGGAGGGGGGGTAACAGTGCAACTGAGCTGAGGCCACTAGGTCAGCTGTTCATAAGAGTGGGAAGAAACTGTCCTTCTACCTGTTTGTGGTGATTCTGGCAAACTTGGTGCCCTGGGCTTAGATGTGCAGTCATGCAGTTGTGCAGGTGCCCCATGATGCCCCTTGACTGATGCCACCCTTTGCCCATCTTGCCCATACCAGTGTCCGCTCATGCATGTTTGTTTTCATGCAAAGTGACCTGTAGCACCTGCTGGTGGGGAGAAGTTCAAAGAATTTGTTGCCTGGGTGTGGGGGGTCTGTGATGATCTTCCCTGCTCATTTCCTGGTTGATGGATTGGCAGGTTAACGCAGATGATTTTTTCTGCTGACCTGACTATTCGGTGCAGCCTGTTCTTCTGTTTCTTGGTTCTTGATCTAAACCAGACTGTGATGGACAAACTTAGAACAAACTCAGTGATTGATATGTAGGAATGGATCAGTAGCTCCCGGGGAAGTTTGAACTTCCTCATCTGGCTTTGTAGTGTATAATCATACCCCGTGCTTCCTGGGATAGGGCCACTCAGTGTGACCCTACACTCAACAATTATTGTGGGAATTGGATGAATATATGACATCTCAGTCTTTATGATTTTTTTGTTAAATTTTTTATTGATCTACATGCCAATTAAACTTGTTTGACCAATGAGAATTCATCAAAACACTAATAACCTTGTCGCCAGGCAGACAGTCAATATAGTAATTCTTTAGCTTGTGCCACTGAGAGGTATTAATGGAGCAGTGCTGTCTTACCAAGGTCAAACAGATAATATGTAAACATCTCACATCTAACTTTCAGCTTGTAGATGAGAGTGTCAGTCTGGCACTGAACAGTGCATGCTCAGTGAACAAAAGTGTTTGAAAAACCATCAGTTTTCCTTAAATACCATTGATATGTTAATTTGAGATGTTCTTTAATGACGGGAAGCAGGTGAAGTGTACTGTAGTTACACACTTACTGCCAGGCCCCTTATTTAGAGGAGACACAGGTAAGGAAACCTCTCTGTGTCCCAGGAAATTAAAAACGCTCCGTCCTGTATGTAACAAAACCTTCTTATAAATGTAAAAGGTGGTTAAGGTCTTACTGCCAACATGGACATGAAAATGGGGTATAACTGTGCCATAAATATTTTATTGTTTAGCTTCATAATTAAACATTCAGTGTAATGTTCAGACAGCAAGTTCCAGTGGTAAATAAAAGGAAGTGATAAAGGTTACTGCAGTTCACTGCATTGCAGTGCTGGGGTGCTCACTGCTTACCTGCTATACACTGGAATTCTTCTCCCTGCCTTGACCATCTTGCTGTCCAAAGCTGGTGGGGGGGTCACAACACAGGGTAAGCCAAACATGCAGCAGCCATGGACCTGGGGATTAAGGGCCTTTCTGAAGGGCCCATAGACATGTGATTGTTCTGTCGTGACCAGGGCCTGAACTGACAACCTTCTGGTCACAGGAATAGAGACTTAACCCACAGAGCCACTTGCCATGAATATGTTATGAATGCATCATGAAGGCGCACTGAATGTCCTACAAATGTATCATAAAGGCATTATAAAGGTGCAGTTAACATAAAGCGTTACCCAGTATATTTATCCTGCATAACAATGACATATGGAAGAACTATTAGAGCATGAGGTCATTTTTGTACTGTACCCTTACAGAATTCCATCATCAATAACCACTAAGTGGACTGGGCTTCCACATGACTCATGGGCTGCATTGTGGGACTGATCTGCCATCCTGATGAGATATGTCTCATTGTTCAGGTGCATTTGGTTGTGGGTCTATAGTTCTGTATCTGGATTTATCTACTAAATAGTCAGTTGTGGTGTTGTGTAGTCGGTTGCAAAAAAAAAATCACATCAACAGATACTTAGAGGTTCTATTTCAAATAATATCACTGCCCTCAATACAACTGAAACAGGACTTGAGTTATAACATGTTATATTCAGGTAAACAAAGGCAGGCAGGAAAAAAAAACTGTGTTCACTGATATTATTTTTAGATACAGTTTTGGAAATACAAATATTTATGTCCCAAATTCTTTTTAAAATGTCACCAAATTTAAGTCAATAAAAGTGTGGGTACTTTATCTCACTGCTGCTAAATGAGGTGTCGATTCAAAATTAATTTAAAATAGCCCCAGCCTGAAGCAAATAACATCTATCTTATAAGAAGGTCTGAGATATATTACACAATATTTGCACTGTCGGTACTCATAGTTAAAGTGTTCAATTCAGAAGAAATGAACAGGTGTAAATAACTGAGTAACTTTGATACAAGCCAAATTGTTATCGTCAGACGAGAGTCAGAGCACCTCTAAAATGGCAAGGATTACGGGGAGCTCACTAACGGGGCTGCACAGCCACAGGCCAGAGTGTCCATGCTAACCCGTGTCCGCTATCAATATCACACGTGCACAGACTTTTGGAGGGGCAAGTACTCGAATGGGTGGGGCTTTGCCAGCCAGGGTAGGGGAGGAAGATGCTTCAGCAAGTTTTCGCGATTGGGGGTTCTTGGAAAATTTAGCGTGGTCATTGTTTATCTAAAAAGGGCATTTGGAACATCAAAAGGGGGCATTTTCAATCATTCAGGTAAAAGGGGCAGATTGTAAGGCTCCCCTGCAAAAGCTGATTTCTTGTTGGGTGGCTAGAAGCAGGAAGGTGCCTATTATAAACTGATGGAGTTACAGTAGAAGTATCTTAAATTGAACTAACCTAATGACATCCTGGGAATATTAAGTTTGCAGATGACACCACCATGATCGGCCTCAGAAACTGCAGAGACGAGTCAGCATAGAGACAGGAGGTGAGAGAGCTGGAGAGGTGCTCAATTTTGATAAGATGAAAAAGTTATTGTGGACTTGAGAAGATCTCAGAGGGAACATAACCTCATATTAATCAATGAATCTGCTTTCAGTAAGTTTCTCGGTGTGCATTTTACTGAGGATCTCTCCTGGAACCAGGACATAACTGCCCTGACCAATAAGGCCCAGCAGCAAACTCACTTCCTGTGGTGTGTAAGAAAGGACAGACTGCCACCTCCCATCCTGTCCAGCTTTTACAAAAGCTCCATTGAAAGCGTCGTCACAAACTACATCACAGCCTGGTTCAAGTCCTGCAATGTCTCAGACCACCAGTCTCTCCAGCAGGTCATTAAAACATTAGAGATGATTGCTAGGATCACACTGCCTTCTCTGCTGAACATTGGTAATGACTGTTGCATCCTAAGGACCACTGGCATGATCAAAGACCCATCCCACCCATCTCACAACCTCTTTGCCCCACTGCCATCTGGTTGGATGTTTTGCAGCCTCAATACAAAGTCAGGTTTAAAGACTACTGAACAGTTCGGCCCCTCCCAGTCTAAGATTGAATCTCCTAAAACGAATAACTTTCCTCTTCTCTGCACTATTACAAAAATCTAATTGTATTTATTATTGTATTTTTCTATGTCATTCGTCTATGTGTCAAGATATGTTTAAAATATCAAATGTGTTAAATGTTTTTCATATTCATATTTCTATTCTGTATCACATTTTCTTGCATTATGACCAACAAGATTGTAATTTCATCTCAGCATATGACCGATGGATCATATAACTGTAGATGACAATAAAAATACTTTGACTTGACCTGAAAACTCCCAGATTTAACAATCGCTACAAACCACATGCAGGCGAGCCAATCAAAAAATTTACCACTGTGACATCATTAGTTGTCAAGAGAAAGATGTATTACTTAAAAAACCAGTGAAAATGTACATTAGCCTATTCTAAAACTCAAATTCTAATAGAATTTGTTTCTATAATGATGTCAGATTTCCAGAAAGCTTTAAGTACAGTACAGACATTTAACTATTAAACTGCTGAATAAAACGGAATGTTAAAACCCCCAGTCAATGCACACTTATCATTTTGTTTTCTACTTTATCACAAAAGACAGCAACTGGTAACCTGCAAAATTACTGCTAGTAACTGAAGTTGTTTGGATTGTATCTTGTCTCCCCTCCTGTTTGATATTCATTGACAGGATCTCAAGGCAGGGCAGGGGCTGGGCGGGCATCCATCATGGTGGGGGGGCTAGATGTGACATCCCAGTGATTCTCAGGCGATGTTCTTTTGGTCTGTAACCATTTACTGAAGCAGCCCAATGCTGAGTGTGGAGCAGGGATGAGAATCAGCACAGATCTGAGGCCATGGTGGGTCTTTAGAAGAGACTGAGTTGCTCCTTTCCTGTCAGGAGAGAATCTGCTCTTTCAGAAGGAGTTTAATCACCTCGTGATCATGATGTCAGAGGGAAATGAAACTGACAGGCATGTGGGTTCGTGGCTGCAGTGATCAGGACCCTGGTGGCAGCTAATCACAGACAAGGCTTGCGGTTTACTGGTCAGTTCATCTCCTCATTCTCATCTATGGTCCTGAGCTGTGGGTAATGAAAGAAAGAACTAAGCCAGGAATACAAGCATCTGTAATGAAATTTCTCAGCATGATTGCCAGGTTCACTCTGTGTCTGTTACATTTTGTTGTACCTGTTGTGTTTAATTACAATAACAGCATTCTATACTATTCTGAGTGAGGAATCCAGAAATAGAGCAACTGCTCCTCTGAATCAAGAGGAGTCAGCTGAGATAGTTTGGGCATCTCATGCTGGAGGGATTATATCTGCCAGCTGGTTTGGAAACATCTGGGGTTTCATCAGAACGAGCGAGAGACTGAGAAGATAGACAGGGATCCGGTCAGACCTGCAGAGCCAGCTGCCATCACAGCCCTCATCAGGAGACGTGGTGTGAAAACAATGATAATAAAGCAGATGCAGTGTGTTATGTTTGTGTGTTTTATCGTGGGGAGGAACAGGACAGTGGGAAGGTTTTACTTCCGCATGTCACAGGGGTTCCTCACAGTGATCAGGAACCATCAGGCCACTGGAAATCCCCTGGTTTTCATTCAGTTACTGTGGTGGAGGACAGAAGGTAAACAAGAAGAGTGACGGGGAAGAGAAAGTGAAAGAGGCAGAGAGCGACTTATTGTTTTATTTTGTTTTTTTGTTGGTCATTTGATCTGACATATACAGTGTCAGTGGAAGTTTGGCTGAATGTTAAACCGCTGAATGTGTGAGGATGCTGATTGTCTGCCTGGGCGACACCTGATGGTGGATTAGGGTCATGTTCAGTGATGTGGGGCACCTGAGGAGGAGGCTGTCATAGGACAGGTTACATGTGTCAGGGTCAGAGCCTAACAGGAGCCTAAAGAGAAGTGAGGCAACAGACACATTAAGAATTGTTGATATAGGAAAAGTTACAACAGCTGCATATATCAATTTTGTGCATACAAAAAGTTTGCTAACACAAACTAAATTAAATTAGTGACAAAATATACCTTGTTCCTCAGAAATGTATATATTTTTTAGAAAAAAACATTCTAGCAAATGGTAGATTCACACTATACTATACACACAACTGTGAAACACTGAGAGTTCCAGGTGTGAGAAAGTGAATTGACAAAATATTCTTGTTTCACAATCATCAAAATACATTTTTCTCATTCAGTCTAAACTGTCATTCAGTTTCTAAAGTGTCTATAAGAAGTTAAAAAACGTAACATCCCATTGTTTAATATGAACATCTTTAAAGAGATCTGGTGTACTGATAAATGGTCTCCTCTTGTGGTTATAATAGGGCATTGTTGAAACTGTAGAATACCCTATCTATACCACCTGCCCAATTTGTATCTGCGCATGCATTTCTGCGCGTGCATACACTGCATTACATTTTCTATAACTGCTCCATTGGTTTATCCTGCTATTTGATGTTAAACCATATTGATTATTGTAACAGCAAACTACAGTGGTTGTTTTATTGGTTAGTGAGAACTGCTGTTAATGATTCCGCTGACTGAAAAAAAATATTTCCTTTGGTTGTCATTTTAACTTGCTGGTTTTATAATTCTGCCTATTGAAGACAATATCAAATATGTAGCATTAATCACTCACCAGAGACATTGGGCTCTATTTCGACAGGTCAGGTCAGGTGGGGGAGCATGCACCGATGAAGCGCGTTGCCGCACCTACCACATGGCAAAACTCTTTGGAATCCCGACCGGCGACCACCCAGGCAGATGCACAGTCCAGTCCTACCCTTTGGAAATGTCCATCCATCTACCTCAGCCAGGTGTTACGTGGGCGTCCCCTTGACCTGGTCCAGCCACTTGGGTCCTCAGTAATGAGGATCCTGGGAGCCGGATCACCCTCAGGGAAATGTGCCACATGGCCGTTGTGCTGTAACTGACACTCCCTCACAATGTAGGTAATGTGCCTCATTCAGGACTCCTCTAGCAACCTCTCGTTCGACACAAACTCAAACCAGCGGTAACCAATGATTCTCTGAAGAGACACAGTACCGATGGAGTCCAGGCTTCATCTCAGCTTACTGGATAGTGTGCATGTCTCACAGCCAGACAGAGAGCACCAGGATTTTGGACCTTCACCCTCTTACAAAGATATGGGGAGCGCCACACACCCCTTTACAGTGACCTCATGACCCTTCATGCTCCTCCAATCCGTCTGTTGACTTCATAGGAAGAGCCACCAGAGACAAGCATGTCACTCCCTCGGTAGGTAAATCTCTCGACATGATCCAGACACACAGCCAGACACACTACTGATGGCCGTGCCTAAGAAGTCATTACAGTGGGGAAAATAAGTATTTAAAACAATGCCAATTTATCAGGTTTTCCCACTTATAAAGGATGGAGATATCTGTCATTTTCAGTGTTGGTACACTTCAACTGAGAGGCAGAATCTAAAAAAAAATTCTGAAAATCACATTGTATGATTTTAAAATAATTAATTTGCATTCTATTGCATGAAATAAGTATTTGATCACCTACCAACCAGAAAGACTTCTGTCTCTCGCAGTTAAGGTGTACCAACGATGAAAATTACAGATCTCTCCATTCTTTGTAAGTGGGAAAACTCGATAGATCATCAGTGTATCAAATACTTATTTTCCCCACTGTAAATGCCTGGATCTTGGTCTTTATCCAGGACACGCGCAATCCCAAACACTCAGACTCCTCGCTGTCTCTCGAGAGCCCCGATCAGAGCCTCCATTGACTCCGCTAAGATCACAGCATTATCAGCAAAGTCAAGATCAGTAAATCTTTCTTCACCAACGGCCGCTCCACAGCCGCTGGACCCCATGACCCAGCCCAACACCCAGTCCACACAAGCATTGAACAGAGTAGGAGCAAGAACACACCCCTGGTGAACCCCAGAATCAACTGGGACGAATGCAGAGGTTCTCCCTCCACTCTGCACAACACTCACAGTACTGGTGTACAGGCCGGCCATGATGTCCAGAAACTTCGGGGGGATCCTGCAAAGTCTCAGGGTGTCCCACAGTGCAGCTCGATCAACTGAGTTGAGCGTTTGCAAAGAACCTCTGCCGAAGGTTCACTTGCGCTCGATGAGAATCCTCAGTGCCAGGATATGGTCGATGGTAGACTTCTTAGGCGTAAAACCAGACCGCTCCGGTCACTGACAGGCAAGCAAGTGATCATGGATCCTGTTAAGGATAACGCTAGCAAGGACCATAACCATCACTGAAAGCAGTGTTATCCCCCTGTAGCTGCTGCAATCCAAGCGATCACCTTTCCCTTTCCAGGTAGGGACTACGAATCCTGTTTTCCATCCAGCTGGGATGACACCTGACTCCCAAATGGAAGCAAAGATTGCCTGCAATTTCAACAAAAAGATTCAGCAGGGTAAGCTTTAAGCAACTGCTCAACGTAGCCCGCTCAGCGGGTCACAACTGCAATGTCATCCATAAGGACCATTCCACCACCCACCCTGACTGCAAGTCTGAGGAAAAGATTCAGATGTGCACAATGCTGTGACTCCTCTCGATAATATCCAGGGTGCCCTGCGAGATGAAACACCTCCTTCTGAGAACACTGGCAACACCAACATAGCCCTTGGCAACCTTCAGGGTCTTATCACAGAAGGTCTCCCACATCATGTTAGAGTCAGCAGTCGCACCCAAGTCTGCAAGTTCCTCTCTCAAACCCTATGCAGACTCATCAGAAACAGCTTGATCTTGGAGTCTGGCTAAGTCCAACATCATTCTCCCAGTAGGTGATAGGCTACTGGATCTAAGCTGAATCGTCAGAGTAGCAACAACATGTCTGTGGTCAGAATTCACAAACTGAGCACTTGCAGGAGCCTCCAGCATCTGCCTACAAGGATGTGATCGATCTCCTTCGCTGCACCACCACTATTGGTGTACCAAGTCCAACAATGTGGCTCAGGACGTTGGAACCAGGATCCAGTGACACGCAGCCCTTTTGCAAAGTCAAGGAACATGGAGCCACTCCCAGTCTGCGTACCTCACAGAGTGCCGCCACCAAAATGAGTTTACAAAGCTCCTCCGACAGCAGAGGAAGATGGTCATCTTGCCGGACAGACAAGATGTTCCATGCGCTTCCCTGGAGCGTCACTGCACAGCAGAACATCATTTCTCACTGCTTCACACAAATTTCCAAATGTTTTAGTACATATATGCAAATACTTTTGTACAACTGTCATCATGTAGCACAATTTTCAGTTTCTTAAGTCTTGTTGGTTAAACAGATTATGTAGTTTCCTATTGTAATAATTTTACACCCAAAACTCTCTCTCTCTCTCTATATATATATATATATATATCGTGTGTGTGATCATCATGTTAGTCACCACATGCAAAGCAATTAATGAAACTTTCAAAAAGATCTAAAAATATATTCCATAAATTTCAGTATGGCATTATTGTTAAGTTTTGGTTACTACATTAAATGATTTTGTTGTTGTTGTACTGCCATTTTGCGGTCTTTCTGTTATACAGTCCTGTGTGACTTTTTTATTCGCTACTGTATTGTTGCAAGATCTGAAAAAGTTACATGTGCTTGTGTTTTCTCTTGCCAGTGAACTTTACATACTGTAATGTAGAGCTTTGCAGTGCTGAAACTGATGTCTTTCACATGAATAAGTATCAGTCTGTTAAAGAAAAATAACCAGTCAGTGACAAAGTGAGAACTGACATTCAGCATTGTGGAGCTCAGGAGCAGACTTACACTGACATGGTGCCGAAGTGGGATTTAAATCATCAGACAAGGTTTGCAGTTTATCCTTCAGGAAATGCCAGTGTACATAAGCCAGTGAAGTGAGGTTTCTCTGCAGGGTTACCAGAATGATCTTCCATGTCAGGTTCTGGAGTTTGGAAGAGAGTCACCGCTCCTTTAGATGGAGGCCGGTGAGATGGTCTGTGTGTCACCCTAAAGGACGGCCTCTGCTTAACTCCCAAGGGAACCATTCCAGCAGAAAACTAGAACGTCAGTTATCCAGAGTCAGATGGACTTTGCTTCAGTATCCACCAGTACAACAATCATGCTGGCACTAAGTAGGAGATGAGCCTCATGTCGGCTTTGTACATAAATATGCAACTATAAACAAGCATTTAAGGGAATACATCCACAAATCAGAACCACCTCTGTACACAGTGCAGGTCCATTTGATGTCATCCCTGCGAAAGGC
>JAODJX010000445.1:0-10117 GCA_026776945.1 Isichthys henryi
GCTTCCGGGATAGGCTCCGGACCCCCCGCGACCCAGTAGGATAAGCGGTTTGGAAAATGGATGGATGGATGGATGTCCAGGGTCACCAGTTTTGTACAACTGGAAAATCTTTGCTGTGTGGCCTCAGTGTAGCATCTGTGATGTGTTACTGATGTTTCTTTCAGTTGACATTGAAATAATTTGGTAAATATGTTCTCTAGCCTCTGATGTGATGGCGGCCACATGCAGCATGGAAGAATTCCAGTGCTCCTACGGCCGCTGCATCCTGGACATCTACCACTGCGACGGAGACGACGACTGTGGGGACTGGTCTGACGAGTCGGACTGCTGTAAGAGCCGTATCCAGCTGTATCTCGTTCCACATGTTTGTATTTTCAGAAGGTGAGGTGCATGGGTTTGTGCGTGATGTAGGTCTGAATGATGTTTTTGATCTAAAGCAAGATCCATGAGCACGGTCCAAGTTATCTGATCCCAAAAGTCCCCGTCACGCCCTCCCCTCTGATCTTAGCCTCTTATCTCATCCTCGTTTCTTTAACCTCGGTGCTCTCTCCTTGTCCCTTTTCCCCTGAACGCACAGCTGCACAGGAGCAAAGCCGTCTCGGCTGAATAGACAGCAACATCCCTTCATCATTCTGCATTTTTCACTGTGATCACCCCATTTTCATGGGTCTGAGGCTCTCATTAAACTAGGATATGTTTTTTCAATCAGAAGAAACTGGCGTTTTGAAGGTGTTCTGTTTTCAACAGAATCCTAAGAAAAATCGCTAGGTTAAACGGTGACCTCAGAGAGTAAACACTGTGGCTCTTTTACTGAAGCTGGGTTGATGACTTCATGGCGTGTTGATTTCTGTGCCTTAGGCAGTTACAACAAAAGGAAGTTTATTTATTTTTATCTACACAGTCCTAATAATACTTCTACTACTGGCTTATAGGCTATTCAATTAATTTATTTCCATAAAAAACCAGACATCACTCATTGCACTATAAACATTTAAAGTAGTCTTGAAACTAGGGCTGATAAACAAAATAAATATAAATATAACTTCCTATTATGTACCAATAGTGAAAAATAGTGTCTGATTTTACTGGAAAAGGCAAGTCAGTAGTTCATATTCTCACCAAAAATCTCTACTGGCACATTGAGAATTCTTTCATATTTAAAATTGTATTAAGAACGAAATTTACAGAACATAAATTATAGTAGTTTTTGTAACAACAACCATGACAGCATAAATGTACATATAAAATTAACATCAGTATTTTCAGATACTCTTGATGCTGCAAGTTGTGCCAACAGAAACTAAGCAGTGCCGACTAATCACTTGCTTTTGTCCAGTGTCATCTCTGTGGGATGCAAAATATTTCCTTTTTGCAAAACAAATATCTTCTAGTGATCAGATCTTGTTTGCCTGTTCACCTCATTTATTTTTATTAAATTTGAGCAAGGACAAAAATGAGTGATTGGCTTAGAAAATGCATGCAGACCTCACACAAAATTCAGAGCGAATAAACTACAAACGTATTAATGACTGGAAAAATTACAGCTAATTATATTGCTGGAAAATAATTAAAATAGCTCATTTATCATTTGATTTTAAGATTATTTTTTTTTCCTGATTATATACATTCAAATATTCGACAATGCGGACTCCTCCCTAGTCTGTATACAGCCTGTGGAAGACTGCAGTCTGATAACATCACTGGTCATCAGTTAGTTACAAGATGGCATCTTCCTGGAATCTAGCTGCCTTTGGTAAAGAGTATATTCCCCTGCTTGAATTGCTGCATTATACAGGGTGTCAAACACACAATGGAGTAATGATCTGAAAACAGTCCTCAAGCAGCTTGTAGTGGCTTTAGTAAGAGGAGTTCACCTTCATACAAGAATGTTGTCATCAGTGCTATCTAGTATCATCTTGGAAGGATTTTTTTTTATTTTGTTTTTGCGAGTAATCGCTTGTGCAAGGCTATATTAAAAATAGTGTAGGAGGATGACTTGTAAAATGTCACACTCCAAGTGTTTTATAAATTACACTGTAATGTAGAACCATAAAGAAAATACACATTGCAACGAATGCTCTACCCTTCGCAAATCTCACCTCCACAATGATTTTTTTTTTTTTTTTTGTTAACCTGAGCTTGTGACACGTTTTTCCCCTCACTCATCCTTTGGAAATCTGAGAGAGGTTCAAAGCTAAGCAAACAGTCCTGAACAATATGGCAAAAGAACATTCCAGCCTTGACTCATCTTCAGATGACATTCTTCAGCCATCTTCTTGTGTCAAAGACACTATCAAGGCTGCTTTGTTTAATACAAAAATGTCTACTTGGCTGAGTCATGCAGTACACATAATGAAATATCTTCATCAGTCTGGGTTCTTTGGTCTGTAAATTAGTTGAGTCAGTGTGATAGGCAGGGTTTTAGCTGATAAGTCTAGCTGGTCAGATTGAAGGATGACGCAATGCCTACCTTTTAATGTGGGTGGCGAGGCACCTGTTGTTTTGCCTCTCTTGAAATCAGATAAAGTTTTTTTTTTCTGTGAGCTGGTGTGAATGGAGATTATATTTGTGTCTCCCGCTCTCTTACCCATCTCACCCAATATTTTCCATTTCTTTAGTTCAGTATTAATAGGCTTGACATGACATGATCATTTGACATGAACCAAGTGTAGTAACTCCTGGTGGCCCTTCATCGCCTTATGTTCAGCATGATAAGTGCATGAGGTAGCTTATGGTTTCCCTCTGCATTACAGCTTCCCACCAGCCCTGCCGTTCTGTGGAGTTCATGTGCAGCAGTGGTATGTGCATCAACGCGGGCTGGCGATGCGACGGCGAGTTTGATTGCGACGACCAGTCCGATGAGAAGAACTGCAGTGAGTGTTTATCTGCCATCACTCGCTCCCAGACCGAGATGGTTACAACCTAGCATTGCTCACCACGAAAAGTGTGTGCACCTCTGTGCGGGTGAACATTCACACTGTTTGATCTCCTTCAGCCACCTCCATGTGTACCGCGGAACAATTCCGCTGCGCGTCCGGCCGCTGCGTCCGGTTGTCATGGCGATGCGATGGTGAAAATGACTGCTCGGATGGCAGCGACGAGGATGGCTGTGAGAAAACAGGTAAAGGAGGTGTTGAGCCACGACACACTGATGAACATCATGTGTTCATGACTCCAGCACTCTCACCAGGAAGCTCTCTGCTGTTTGTATATGATGGTCTTTGATAAGCCAAGTGCATAAAGTAACTTGACAGTGTCCATTAATTTAATAATTAAAGGAAAAACAATAACAGAATACTGATTATTCTGCCATAACTCCATGTTGTCTTGTCAAAATGGGAATCAGTTTCTTGCAGGATATTCACAGTGGGCACAGTCAGTCCTGTGTATGGCCTCAGGCCGGTCTATATTCCGTGCATGTCCCCAGGCCGGTCTATATCCCGTGCATGGCCTCAGGCCGGTCTATGTCCCGTGTATGGCCTCAGGCTGGTCTATATCCCGTGCATAGCCTGAGGCCGGTCTATATCCTGTGCATGGCCCCAGGCTGGTCTATATCCTGTGCATGTCCCCAGGCCGATCTATATCCCGTGCATAACCTCAGGCCGGTCTGTATCCCGTGTATGGCCTCAGGCTGGTCTGTATCCCGTGTATGGCCTCAGGCTGGTCTGTATCCCGTGCATGACCCCAGGCCGGTCTATATCCCGTGCATGACCCCAGGCCGGTCTATATCCCGTGTATGGCCTCAGGCCGGTCTGTATCCCGTGCATGACCCCAGGCCGGTCTGTATCCCGTGTATGGCCTCAGGACGGTCTATATCCCGTGCATGGCCCCACGCCGGTCTATATCCCGTGCATGGCCTCGGGCCGGTCTGTATCCCGTGCATAGCCTGAGGCCGGTCTATATCCTGTGCATGGCCCCAGGCTGGTCTATATCCCGTGCATGTCCCCAGGCCGGTCTGTATCCCGTGCATAACCTCAGGCCGGTCTGTATCCCGTGTATGGCCTCAGGCCGGTCTGTATCCCGAGCATGGCCCCAGGCCGGTCTGTATCCCGTGTATGGCCTCAGGCTGGTCTATATCCCGTGCATGGCCCCACGCCGGTCTATATCCCGTGCATGGCCTCTGGCCGGTCTATATCCCGTGCATGACCCCAGGCCGGTCTATATCCCGTGCATAACCTCAGGCCGGTCTATATCCTGTGTATGGCCCCAGGCCGGTCTGTATCCCGTGTATGGCCTCAGGACGGTCTATATCCCGTGCATGGTCCCAGGCCGGTCTATATTCCGTGCATGGCTGCTCAGCAGATTTAAAGCTTATAACATTCAGCCCAACATATTTTCTTTTGGTTAAAGGCAACCAGCCCCACCAGTGCCAGTTTACAGGGCATTTGAATTAGCAGTGTTCTCCTGAACGTTCACATGGAAATGCAGCTCTTTGGAATATGTGCTGTCCCTTTGCATTAACATTTTGGCTTCCCTGGACATGCTGGCTCCAGAGAACCCGCCTTGTGCCCCTGACCAGTTCCTGTGTGGAAATGGTCGCTGCATCGGCCTGCGAAAGGTGTGCAATGAGGTCAGCGACTGTGGGGATGGCACAGATGAGCACCCTCTGCAGGAATGCGGTGAGTCTGACCCACAACCCTTTCAGCATGCCAGTCAGCGTGGAAGCCACATGAAACTGCATGTTTGCACGCTTCTGAGTCAGAGCTGTTATGTCACTCAGCATAGATTTGATCAAGGAACTCCCTGATTTGTCACAGATATGTGAGATATGTGTTTCTAAATAATGGAGTGACTCAAAATGGAGTCTCATCCAAAATGTGAAGTACACCCCAAGGCAATCCCTGACCCTCCTGTATATGGCTTCTGGCCCCCAGGTCCAAGGTCCAGTGATGAGAACTGCAGCGTGAACAATGGTGGCTGTTCTCAGAAGTGCCGCATGACACGTGGCTTGGTGCAGTGCACCTGCCACACAGGCTACAGGTTGGCTGAGGATGGGCGGAGCTGCCAAGGTGAGTAGCATTGGGGCTGCATGCAAACATGCAAATCAGCTGCATTCATCAGTAGTGCTTTGGGTCTTGTATCCCTGATATGTGGTATATTGTTTGTGAGACTTTTTTGAGTTTCTCATAATACTACATTTGGCCTGTCTGCCAGCTGTACTAAAAGCAGCCTAACAAACTAGGAATACTTTATGAGTCATCGATTTAACATGATCTATGACTAAATATTACTTAAGAGATGCATTCTTCACCTGGAAGTGCTACTTTTTTCTTTTAGCACATCTGAGGCTCTTAAGCAGATGACCTGTTTTTCTGTGATTAGGGAGGGATGTTTTTTATCTAGCCTGTTTTCTGTTCCTCTCTGCTGCATGATAGATATCTGACCAAACCGGCTCTCAGTCCCACAGTATATCTAGTTTAGCTGTAAGGCAAATCCTAGCTGTGCATTTGTTTCTCACAGGAATCGTCCTAATCAGAGGAGTTCTGACATAGAGTGCTTGCCACCGCACCAGGTACCGTATTTTTGGTCAAAAGTACGGTACTTCAAGGTTTTGGCTTTCCACTGCCGTAACAACTGGTGCCAGCAACGAATGACATCATAACGCGAGGCGGGGCATTTTTTACTGAATTCTAAAAATGGCTACGGTGTATTATAGGGATGGACGATGTGTGATATTAATACCAAAATTGCATGTTATGGACATGTTATGGACATGCAATTTTAACATCGCTAGTCTGCTAGATTGAGATCAGGCTTTTTTTTACCTTTAATTCTGTACAAACATTACATATAGCACAGGGAACATTTTTACTTCATCATAGGGAGAAATAACTTGTTAGTTCTGCAATATTAATTATTATTACTTTTTCAAGATTATCTAGTATGTCTAAAAATCAGTTTAAAGTTTACCTCTGCTGCTTTTTGAATGAGTGCTGCTTACATTCTCCAAGACAATCACAATCATTTTCATCCTTGATGTTTAAATCACTCATATACGGGTTTCTGAGAAATTTATGTTGAACTCCTTTTTTGTTTTATAAATACCCTAATATTTACATTGGGGTACAATACATTGCAGTACTTGAAAATCTTCCAATTACTGTTATTATAATTATTATAGAAAATCCTTTATTTTTTGCCATGCCATTCTGATCTTCTTATATCTTTTCTTCTGACCAGATCACAATTAAAGCTTTGGTGACTTCATTTGTTCATGCAGAAATTACCATCACTTTCTTTCATTTTTGCAACCTTTTTCAGTTCAATTTGCATAACTAATCGACAAAGAAAATCCCACCCCAAAGTGTCATAGTACCAAAAAAGTACCCCAGCTGGTTTGGCACTTTTGATACTGGAACTCAATGCAGAAGTGAAAGTGCCAAAAGTGCTGTACCCAAATGATGGTACTTGGTGCAGTGGATAAGCGCCCATAGGTTTTTCTTGTATTTGTCTCTGACTGTAGTACAAATAGCATGCTTCCTTTTAGCTTACACCGTTGACACTGAAGCTCTCCACTGCTATTCTAGTTTGTATTCTTTTTAGGCCGCCTCCAGAATTTTCTGTGTATAATTATATTCCCTGGATTTCAGGGAATACATATGGTTTCAGCACTGATCCGCTGCCGCCATAGACTCCTTGGTATGTAAGGCAATAACTCAAAAACTGTTTGAACAATATTTTTTTGAAACTGCAGACATGGATGAGTGTGCAGAGGAAGGCTACTGCAGCCAGGGCTGTAGCAACACGGAAGGGGGCTTCCAGTGCTGGTGTGTGCAAGGCTATGAGCTCAGGCCTGACAAGCGAAGCTGTAAGGCTTTGGGTAAGTTGGGGAGTAGCACACACAGGGATTTCAGCCTTCTTTATGCATGGTGGCTTTGGCTGTCATGTTTTACATTGTATTTTATTAGTGTTCCACCCAAACGTTTCACGTTATGCCATAGCTAACTATGGAAGAATGATTGTTTTGTCTGTATGCACTGTTGGAAGCATAATGCCAAAACGTTTGTGTGGAATAAAATAAAATACAAACCACCAGAATTCAGACCCAATCTCTAGTATTTAAACGATTACGCACCTTTTTGTTGTTTTACTGAACCTTAAAGTCTTTACGTTCGATTTTTTTGCTCAAGTGTAAATGTGGCATTCCAAGAACAAAAATGGCTACCGTAGGTTTCTAAATCATCCGTCTCCATCTGGGTGCAGGACCAGAGCCGGTCTTGCTGTTCGCCAATCGGATTGACATCCGACAGGTTCTGCCACATCGTTCGGAGTACACGCTGCTACTGAACAATTTGGAAAATGCTATTGCGCTGGACTTCCACCACAACCAGGAGCTGGTGTTCTGGTCTGACGTCACTCTGGACCGCATTATGAAGGCAAACCTCAATGGCAGCAATGTGGAGGAAGTTGTGTCCACTGGACTGGAGAGCCCAGGTATCTACAGATATTCACCTGAAGAACTCATAATGCTATGATGTGGAAGCTTTGACATTTCTATAGTTAGTAATATAATTGCTGACCTTTTAAGCACAATAACTTGTTGAAGAAATTTCTCGAAGTCCGATGTTTAAGTGTTTGGCAAAACTATTATTCGATGAGCTCAAAGGGAACAGACGCTCAGCAATCATGCGTCTCGTGTTCTGCTCTTCGAGCAACAAGTGCATACCTCGAGCAACAAGTGCATACATATCTTATAGCCAAAAAATGTGCCAGTTATCAGACAGTTCAAGAAAAGATCAGACAGTTCAAGGAAAGGTCGGATATCTGGAGACACCAGTTACTTCTGCTTGTTTGAGGCCCACCTATCAACTCAGAACAAGTCCATCTATTCGGGAATTTTCCTTTTGCAATATCATTCAGAGTCAAGTTAATTTTATCTAATTACTTTATTTCACTTCCCATATGTGCCCCTTATTCTCTTTTCTAAATTGCTCCTTATCCAATACCATGCATGCATTTTATAATATCTTCTGCAACAGCTTAATACTCAGATCATGCCTTCGCCTTGACCTGGGCCCCTTGCTGAACAAGCAGTATCTTGGCAAACATGTTAGTTCCTTTATAGAAAACAGAAATCCCTTACTTAAGCAAATTTGCGTTATTTGTTTGATACATTCAATTAATTCAAGTAGGATTACATTGTTTCAACCTCTATGTGTAAATCAACAGCACCATTATAAACTCAGTTGTTAATTACTGATTAGGTAATGCATTTTGCATAATCATCTATATTTCATTATTGATTACTGATTAGCATAATCATGATTTTTCTATCACAAACTACATTAGAATTTTTGGAGAAGCAGACAAAAAAAAACCAGATATTGGCATTCGTCAAATATTTGTGTAATGTGCTTGTCTGGCTTTGTAATGTTTTGGCTTAAATTACTTCTGAATATGTTTATGACTTGCCAGATTCTGCTGTGCACCATCAAACACTCACACTTGTGTGGGGAAACCTGATGTTATAATGTGCAATAAGTGATATTTATGGGAATTGATTTGTAAATGAAGTAGCAGCTTTGTTTTCATGGATTGAAATTTACCTTATTGATTATAACAAGTTCAGTGTTTTCCAACTAATCTTATTGCTAGCATGTGAAACTGAGGGAATTAAGCCAGGGAAACAGCCCTTCATATAAAGCATGGGCTAAGTGAGACACTGCTCTGTACTGTATTTCCACAGGGGGCCTGGCCATTGATTGGATCCATGACAAGCTGTACTGGACTGACTCAGGCACATCTCGCATTGAAGTGGCCAACCTGGATGGAACACACCGGAAAGTGCTGCTCTGGCAGAACATGGAGAAGCCCCGCGCCATTGCCCTGCACCCTATGGAGGGGTACGAGTATCCCCTGGTCACCAACACCCCACATCCCATCCGAAAGCGAGGCCTACCTTTTAGCAGCAGACGCTGATCGTTTGCAGTATTGTGGCTCCACTGTCACTAAATTTGGTTTTTGTCCTTTTTTGTCTTTTTGTAGGAAGATCTACTGGACGGATTGGGGTAACACCCCACGTATCGAGTATGCTAACATGGATGGTTCCAACAGACGTGTTATCGCAGACACCCACCTCTTTTGGCCCAATGGGCTGACTATTGACTACGCTGGACATAGGTTGTACTGGGTAGATGCCAAGCACCATGTGATTGAACGAGCGGACCTAGATGGCCGGAATAGGAAAGCGGTCATCAGTCAAGGTAAGATCTCTGTTACTTTAACTAAAGGCTACAAGCTTGCAATATCAAAAAGGCAGAAAAAAACTCAAAATTTTTAAAGCCACTTTGAAATTTTGAAGAAACTGGAAATGTCTTTATGTCTTTTATAGACTCAGACTTGGGCTTGATAATTGAATTTATATCTTCCTTAGGAAACGTTTGGAGGAAATTAAATTCCTCTCAGCCAAAAGTTTCGCTGCCATAGAGTTAGCATTCCAGCTGAAGGGCTGAAATTAATCATTGGCACTCGTTGCTTTTGTTTAAGAGTAGCACACACATATTAAACAGGATACTAATCAGTGCCATATACTTGTTAAATGTCAAATACACAGACCTTCATAAATTCCCATATTACTGTCACAAGAGCTCAGCAGTCTTTGCATCGGTTGCTTTTATTCCTAATAATCAGATATGGCACTATACTAAATTTACCCAGCTCCCAGGTTCTGGCCGTAAAGGCTGCAACCCAATCTAACATGAAAGTGAGACTGATGTCTTGTTTACGGTGAGTGTGCTTAGGTGCTTGGGTGGATTCCAGTGGAGCACGGAGAATTCCTGCCTTACTGACCTGAACTGGCGTTTCTCATTAGCTTTTCTTCAACCACTTTCCCCAGAGCAAGTTAAAGATTTTCTTCTCTTGTTTTTTGCTTCCTTGGGGTATGCTGTGATAAGCAATCTTTTTTTTCCCAGTGTCTAGGGGTTTGTGTCATGAGACTGGTTTAACAAACTCAGGGTTGGTACATAAGTTTCAACTTAACAAAACCAAATACTGTAAATGCAATCCGAAATAGACAGTATCAATATGTTATCTGTAAGCAGTAGGGCTGGGTATCGTTCCAAAATTTTCGATACCGATACCGATACCCTGAATTCGATACCGGTTCTGAACGATACTT
>JAODJX010000446.1:0-10115 GCA_026776945.1 Isichthys henryi
CATTGCTTCCGGGATAGGCTCCGGACCCCCCGCGACCCAGTAGGATAAGCGGTTTGGAAAATGGATGGATGGATGTGATCGATAAAGCCGCCTGAAATGCCTCTAATAAACATCCAAGATCGACTACATTACAGGTCCCTTTAATGTAGTCATGGATCTCACTGCATGGTAACAGCGATTTATATATACAACCATTTGCACAATACACAGCTTCTTTGGATCTAGTTACAGTCTCACACTTCTGGTGTGACACTCGTGTTTTCACGCTGCTGCAACGAATCTTACAGCAAATCTATATTTTTCCGTTATAAACCTAAAATTAGCTACATCAAAAACGTTGGGGTAGTCTGCAAACCCTAGAGACTATTTAAAAGGTAATAAACTTATACACGTATAAATGTGTGTGCAGATTTGAAAATCTCATTCCAGCCAGCTGACAAGCGTGTGATTCATTTTTAACTAAGAGGCTGGATTTGAACCCCACCTTTCAGTGTGTGACGTTTGTATGTTTTGCCCATGTTTTATGTGCACGTCTTGGTAAATGGATTTAGAATAGAACTGTCACGCCCGGCACGTCCGATCCTCGTGTGGCCACGCCCCCTCATCATCCACGTGTGCTTCCCCAATCATGCCCAGCTATTTCCTGTTATTTTCGGCTTGTCTTTTGTATTTAGTCCGTCATCCCCAGACTTGTCATTAATGTTAGTTAGTCGCTGTCAGCCCTGTCTTCCCGGTCCCTTTAATAAACCCCCAATTCCCGAAGATCTTGCCTACCTGCCTCGTCTTTCCCCGCTTCCTGGCCGCCCGTCCACCCACACCATTACAAGAACCTAGTAAATGGTTCAGGAGAAGATATGTTATTTACTTCAGGTGCGCCACTCTAACTTGTTTTAGGTGCTGGTAAAATCTAAATTGGAGATATCAGAGGATCTTAAAATGTACAGAAACAATAATTAGTATTCAGGTAAAGTGGGACTGTCCATTTTCACCTTCAGTCATACCTCTCATTCAGTGATAATTAATATTACGATATCATATTCGTGTTTATTTCTTATCAATTTATTCATGCAGCTGGCACTATGTTTGAAACTATGCAACAAAATAAAAATATAAAACTACAAACAAATGTGTCATTCATTCATTGCTGCTGAATTCAGTTTTTTCATCAATCTTAAATGCTGGAACATATTATTAGACAAAACGTGTGAAATTAACCCAAAATCAGTGAAATGAACCCAAAGGGGACTTTACATTCTACTGGAATTTTCCTTGCAAACCAGAGAGGTTTGTCTAACACAACCCACACCCATATACAAACACCACTTAAAAGTCCTGTAACTTTATAGTAACTCTGCAGAATAGCCGATTTAATCATAGTTTCATAATTAAGCTTTAAATATCTCCCTAACCCTGCAACATGAGGCCCCTCTGTGTATTTCGGGTTAAGTGGCCCTGGGCCATTATTCCTTTTTGTATAAAAATAAATGACAATTTCGTAAGCATTATATTTTTTTGTTCCAACCAGTGTTTACACTTCATAATAATACATATTCCCAGTGAGGTACCGGATCCTGTACCATGTGTTGCACTAATCTGACCTTCTTTAAAGCTCCACTAAGGCTAATCAAACGAAGTCAGAGAAACTGAGTCTCACTTAAGACAGTATGGTCGCCTTATCGTAGCCCAAATCCACCCCAAAATAAACAAATTATCATCTCCATTCACCAAAAACCATGTATTCCAATGAACGGGTGACTAATTATCAATACACAGTGTAGAAAATGTGAAGCATGAAAACAAGGCATTTAGAGGAGCAGGAAGCAGCTTTGGAGACCCCAAGCCTTACAAGACTCACCCTGACTCCTCACATCTCACCCCACCTCCTCACGTCTAACCCTACTACCTCACATTTCACTCTGCCTCCTTACATCTCACCCTGCCTCCTCACATCTCATTCCACCTCCTTACATCTCACCCTGCCTCCTGACATCTCACCCCGCCTCCTCACGACTCACCCCGCCTCATCACATCTCACTCTGCCTCCTGACATCTCACCCCGCCTCCTCACGACTCACTCCGCCTCCTCACATCTCACCATCCCTCCTCACATCTCACCCCACCTCCTCACGTCTCACCCCGCCTCCTCACATTTCACTCCGCCTCCTCACATCTCACCATCCCTCCTCACATCTCACCCCACCTCCTCATGTCTCATCCTGCATTTTCAAGCCTAACCCTACCTACTGAAATCGATGGAGAATGGTGCTGCTGTGAATGGAAACTGTAATGTAGTGTGTGTGTGTGTAAGAGAGAGAGAGAGAAAGAGAGAGAGAGAGAGAGGAGGTGTTCAGACATTAAGTTCCTTCCATTTACAGCTTTGCATTATACAAAAATAACTGACAAAAAAGGACAATCTAAAATTAGCCCCGAATAACAGCTGGCAAAGATGCTTGATAAATACAAGCCAGACATCAACACATTTTCAGAGTTCTTCATTATTCATTTTATTTGACAACTTTTTCCCTTGGATATTTTTTATATTTACAGTAATAAAAATAAATTTTCAGCAAGGAATACATTCACCACAGTGCAATATATACCATGTCCTTTCATTGAATAAAGTGCATTGTACTTATCAGAAATTGAATCTCACCATACAAAAAATTGTTTACATCACAGTATTATAAACCAATTTCTCTTCCCATGTCAGGAAATATCCATATTAATAAATAACATTCAAACATGAAATCAAATCTTACACATGTGAGAACATAAACCAAGCTGCTAGCAGGTAGAAGTGACATAGCATCTGTTGATGGGTGAATATAATGTTTATCACACAATAACTAATAAGTGACAGTGGATTGCAAGAAGGTCCTGTGTAGCTTTATGCTGAAATGCCTCCAGCAGCGATGCAGCCCTCTTCCCACTAAACGAAGAGAGGCAGGAAGTTCAAACCCAGGATTTTGGGCAACTTGATTGGTTTTCTCTTGCATTTTCAGATCTATGGTAGCACCGCAGTAGAATTCATGCACGAAGGAGCCCGTCTTTAAAGTGACCTTATCTTATTTTTATCTGAAGAGGCGTCCTTTAACTAAAGGACAGGCTTCTCTTAAGACGACTCAGACTACTCTGTCTGTCCCCTCCCACAATGCGCCATGTGTCATAGCATGAGATGGGGGCAGAATGCCAGCCGCTCGTGAACCAGCACAGAGGTGCGTACTGTCCAGAACCTTCTGGGTTCATCTCTTCTTCAGTGAGCAATCGGTGTTTTGTTACTGTGCCAATGCACGTACACACATCAGCGTGACATCACTATAGTGACTGGGGAGTAACAGAGTGGCGATAAATCACGCTCCTGTCGGGCCTCTCCCCTGAAGCAGACAAAGGGAGCCTCCATTGCTCTACTGCCATCTGTCTGCTTTCTAAAATGAGCCAGGACCCGCCTATCCAGGCTCTGGCCGAAAGAGGGAGGTAAGCAAACCTTCAGCTGGCTTGCTTGGACCTCTGCCCTCCATGGAGAAAACTGAGGACCCCTGCTGGTCGCCGCCTGTACTGCATGCATTATGGACATATTTCGCTAATACACACTGACGCTCTCTACATCATAGCTCGTTTTATCCTTCATCCACAGTGATTCTGTGCCCTCAGGTGTCACTAACGTTCAAGACAAATAACACACCTTAAATGTGGCACTTTAAATGCCAACAATTTTTAAAGAAAAGAAAAACACACGTTCACAGTCATAACAACACACATAACTGAACCAATGCCCTCACAATGTGTACAAAAATATAGATTTATATTTAAATATGATCTCATTTAGCCATTGCATAAGATGACTTCAACAAAATAACATTTGTACTTTTGAACAGGTAATACGTTAAGGAACTTAAAGTTTGAAATCTTTTTGAATGTAACATGAAAGTAAATATGATACATTTCTGATTGCCATTAAAACATACATAATATCTGTTGCTTTTAGAGGGATAGTTCTAAAAAGCCTTATATGAACTGTTATGGGATTTTAAAGATATGGTGACCTAAATCATTGATTTAAAAAGACTTACAAAATACCGCTGGCACCATACTCACTACAGTACTCAGCCGGCCTGGCCAGAACAGAAGGGTCTGCTTATCGGGTTCCTCTATAAAAACAACATTTATTGCACAGAAGAATGAACAATTTAAGGCTTATCCAAGAAAGGTGAAAACAAGTCATGCGTCTTGATGAAGGAGGTTAGGGACATTGTGGGGTAGAGCGGCACGCTCCGACAGGGGTTTCGGGAGGCTCCGGTCAAGCGCGCGCCAGGAAGGGAGCGGTATCCAGAACCGCGGGCGGCGGGGTTCATTTAAAGCTGCAGACTAATAGTCCATATGCATATCTACACAGCCAAAGCAAACACGGTCACTACATAGGCTATTGATGGTCACTGCCGAATATAAGCCAGCCGGCCGGCCAGCTAAGCGATGAGCGAAGGAGCACAGGAGCGATCAGCTCATGCATTTAACCTGCTTGTTTCGCTTTTCTGGAGCCAGGAGAGGGGCTCCTTGTTCACACAGCGGTGTCACCCAAACATCTCCAAACTAAATCTATAATTAGCATTCACAATCCCATCGGTCCTAACCTTTCCCACACCCCCTCCCTGCTCCCCCGTTGTCATTTGTTCTATTATAAGTGGTTAGTCATCTGATACCTTTCTTTAAAAAAAAAAAAATCCATTTCAACATTTGATTTCCTCCTTTTGTGTTAAACTATGTTGCAAATTACAACCATCGTTTAATCTTGTCGCATCTGTAAAGGTGAACATAGTATATAAAAGCTGCAATAAATCTGTAGGATCTGATCGCGTATTTGTTAACGGATATAACATCCTGACCTACTAGGAAATATTCTTCGTAGTACATTTAAACATCATTGTGCTATTATTTAATGTATATGATCCACATTAAATAGCCACGTGTTATTCTCATTACCAGACTAGGATATCCTCCAATGTTTTACCATCCTCACAGTTATATATTACAAATTATTGCATGACACCTAATAACATCTTACATACATATCAAGTTTGTAGGCAATACAATAAGTGTTGGTACTTGAAGGTCCAGACAGAAGACAGGACATTCAGGACTGGCGTCCATACCCGGGCGCCAAGAGTCTATATCGACTCTTAAAATAGTAGTAATAATAATAATAATAATAATAATATACTTATTGTTATTATTACGTCATACTAAAGGACCGTATTTGGATGAAACGGCAACTAAACACGTGCATACTCATAAACTTCCCTTTCAAAATTTAGAAATTTAAAAGTACCCTAAAATACCACCTTTAAATGTTCACAGGTACATACACAAACATGTTTTCTGTTAGCCACAATGTTTATCCATGTTATTTCATTTTTTCGTGAAATCAACAATAATCACACACTCAAAAATGGCGCCCTCGTACAAAAAAACAATGAAAATGCTGAATTAATGACAAACCTTGCTAGGCTGTGACATTTAAGATTTCTATATTCTATAGGCTATATTCCTCATCATTTGTGCAACCAGGCCAATGTTTTTAATTTTATTTCTTTCTCTTACATTTTACAATTGAACAGAGCACAGTTCCACCAGGTACAGGTAGAAGAATGACGTTATCAACTTCTTTGTCAACGCGTCTATACCAGTAGGCACTGCACTGGCAAAACAGCGAAACAAAACGATAATTCATAATGTCGAGGGACATATTCGTTGTATTAGGAAGTATAATTCCGAAAAACGATTTGCGTTTAATTTCGAAATTTTACATTTCACTTTATTTTCGTTACTTTCGCCCGTGTTGTTTTGCAGAATACTGATTTAAACTGCGACTGAAAGATTCAGTTAAATGAGCTATTTGGATCTCCCAGGCACAGACGCAGAGTTTGCTGTATTATACGTATATTGCTTGATCCTCCTAAAACGCCCTTGACGTGAAAATAAATGCTTACTATACAGTACCAAGATCAAAACCCAAACTGATTAGGAATGAGATGCTGGATGGAGGGAATTTGCGTTTAGAAGCCGAGAGTCACGCCTGATTAAACGCATATTTAAAACCGCATTTACTGTTTCTTTATTCATAGGAAAACCAATAATCCTGCCCTAATTCCCGATCGGAAAATCTGTAATGGGATATCTTACACGTGAATAATTGTCGATCGCCACACCGGGTAAGAAAAGGGTCCCTAAGCGCTTTGATGTGACTTCGACGCAAATGCCTACCAGAATAACGCGGACACCAGGAAAATGACGCACATACATGATGCCCAAAAGCCTTAATCGGTCTACGTATTGCAGTAGGCCAATTGTTATGCATTATTTGCGGCGACTGAATATCCTAAATCGCACAAACCTGCCTGTGACTTACGAGCGCATGTCTCTGTCCGCGGTGCTGAAATGACTCGGCGGAAAAAAACTGCCTTATTTACCAGCACAGAGTGACCATGTTAAATCCCGCGTCCAAATGTGTTACTATGCATCACTTATATGGTGTGGACACAGACGGTATTTTCGATGATACGTAAACGTGGGCGATAACATTTGCAATTTGAAGAGGTTTAAGAGATGTTTTAATATGGGGATCGTTTACTCGGCTGCTCGATAGCCCAGGAAAGCCAGAAAACGAAAAGCCGGGACTCGCTTCTTTGGCATGAAACACGGATGCGCAAATAGCCCATTTTAACGGGGTTAACGGAACTGAAGCTCCACATTGCCGAGAAGGAGGCGCAAACCGAGCTGCGTTTCTCTACCGCCAACGTCGATGCGTTTCCTCGTTTTACATACACTGATGTTAAGTGGTACTAGTTTTAAAGCATCGCCCAAATCCATGTCGGGCTTCTAGACGGAGCAGGCTTAGGTACATATACACCGCCCTGACATGCCGCGGAGATATGCGCGCAATGCAATACTGCACAGTAGCTAGGTAAATGCAATATGTCAATGCATAGTTTGTATCATCTGCACTCATGAAGAGGTTTTAACGGATTTGCGGAGTTATGAAAATAACACTAGAAAAGAGTCTAAAATATGAATTACTATACATCACTTGACGCCCGTGGCCGCAAAGAAAAGTTAGAGGGGACGCATCCACAGCAGGCAAGCCACAGGGATTTCTGAATGTCAGGGTTCCTGAAGGCGTAAATTATGGGGTTTATGACTGAATTACAAGTGGCCGGCAGAACTGTGGCGTATGTGTAGATCATCGGGTATCTTGAGTCGGCCACCAGGGAATACATGGCGAATGGGATCCAGCAGAGCGCAAACGTACCCAAAATGATGGAGAGCGTGGATACACCTTTAGTGGTGGAGGAGGCGTGGGAGGTGGCCATGAATTGGTGCTGCACCGCGATCTGCTGTGCGTGCCTGAAGGCGATCTTACAGATCTGCAGGTAAAGCTGCATCATTAACGCGAAGATTAGCAGGAAGGACACCGCCAGCAGGGCGGCGTTGTTTTTCGTCACCGGGCGACAGATGCTGCAGGAGGACTCGTCTTTCAAGCAGTTCCATCCTAAAGCGGGCAGTAAACCCAGCGCGATGCAGATCGACCAAAGGAGGACAAGAACGACATAAGTGAAAGTCACTGTCCTCTCTGTATGGTAGGTGAGCGCGTTGTATAAGGAGAGGTACCTGTCCACCGTGATCGCAAGGATATTCAGCACCGAGGCGGAAAAGGCGGCGATCAGCAGTCCGGCGGAAATCAGGGTTACGAATTTCGTGTTCAGCATATACGTGAAAATAAAATTGAGTATGAGTCCGAGTCCCGCCAGCAGATCCGCGAAGGCGAGGCTTCCTATCAGGATGAAGGCGGGTGCCCTGAGGGTGGGCGTGTAAAAAATGATGGCGATCACTATTGCGTTTTCACAAGAGATGATTGTCCCCGTCACACAGAGCGCGATGTCCCACGGGTTCACCGGCACCGGGCGCACGTCGGAGCTCCTCACCGGCGACGAGTTCCTCCCATCCAGAAAATTCCAGGTTAACGAGTTCAGGAAAGAGTTGTTTTGGACTTGGTTGCTCATTGCTGCGGCAAGTGAGTGAATCATAGCTGGGAGAGAAGGGGTGCGGGTGTTGGAATGAGAAGGAGATGGTGTGAGAGATACTCATTAAAACTTAAACGGAATACCCACACCCCTAATAATACCACGCACTAAATCAGATTTCTACTTCACACTCATACCCTTAAACCTCATCAGATGGGTCAGTTTGTTAAAAAAAAAAGCACCTTAACTGCTACAAGATTCGCCAATATATACACACTTCATACTTCCAACGCTAAGAGCGGCATTTTATTTCGGTTGCAAAAATAAAAGCGAATATTTCCACCACACATCAGCCCCTCCGTGCGATTTTATGAACTACTTAAGCGCACCTCCATGGCGACAACATAGGGTTAAACTGAAGCGAGAATATCCCTCACATTGGGACTGTTGACATCACGCCGCTCGAAAAGCTATTTTTGGAACCAGTAAAAAAAAAGCGTAGGGCTTTACGGACATATTTCCTATGTGTGGGAATAGGCTTTATTTTCGCAAGGGAGCTATAGCACAACCGGCAACATGCACGGGTAGCGGTGCAGACCCCAGCAAACATTAAACATGCGAGTCATTCCCCAAGATGCTCCCCGGCTCTGATACAAATTCTATCCGCAGCTATAAAGAACTGCAAAGGTCATAAAGTGAAGCAAAATGGTGCAATCCCGCCACGAGGACTCACAATAGCTGTCCCTTCAATTAGTGCAATAAAATTTAAATAGATAAATACTAACAAATATAAATTTTAAGACTAACCGGACTTGCCGTGCGTTTCATCCCATGCACTCTCTTATTTCCATAATTGCCGTTGAGATGGTGCCTTTTTACGTTTAATCTCAGAGCATTCCGTGACAGCCAGACGGAGAAGCAGAAACTGGCGGTGCAGACGGGGCGGGGGTCTAAGAAAGGGACGTGGGAAAAAAATTACCAGTTCCTTATATTTTTCGGTGCAGTTTTGGAGGAGTCCGTAGCGTTCAGCGCGTTATTCCTCCTTTTACATGCATCTCCAGCGACGATCGCAGTTTCTCCAGTACCAGCTTCCCAGTCCTGTTCTAGCCCAATTGGACGCGGCGCTCATTCTCACTTCTGACGTCAAGAGAGTCCGCTGTATTCATCGGATCTGTGAATCACGAAGGCAGTCATTTCAGCGGGGCTAGGAAATACTTGAGGTCGATGCGATCGAAAAACCTGGAATTTCATTCACAGCGCGCAGTTTAGCCAAGGTCGCGGCGCCCCTCTACGGACCGCAGGGAGCCCGGCTTCGCCCGCTCTCTGCGCTGATAACCTTCCCCGTTCTCCGTAGTCATGCTGAAGTTAAAGCGATGCACGCAGCTCACTCCCGCCTATATTCCGATTCTCATGAAGGACGATCATGCCAACTTCATTATCGACGACGATCCTGACTTTTAAGTTATGTGTTTCATGATATAAAGTTCATTTTGGCCGTTTAATTAAATGCAACAGATAAGAGTACATAGGTCTATATGAACTTCTAAAAATACGTATAATTTTGAAATAGCTATTTGGCACGAAAACACAAATAATCAGTTACTATTTCTTATAATTAGGGATAGCAGTGTATGTTACATAGGTGAAGTGGTATGTTTGTGGTCATATGAGTAATATGTCTGTGATATATGACTGTGATCATATACAGGCCCTAAATGAATAATTGTTTTCGGTGTCATGTTTCAGGGACCGAATATGTTTGGTGTCATGTGTGAATAACTGTTATCATTCACTCTAAGGTGTGAAGTTGACATTGACCATACTAGAAACGTTTCCTCTAGAATGTTCCACCTTATGTAAATAATTGTGTGTGTGGTATCATATGAGTGCATCTGGTGTCACATACGAGTGAACAAGTGTGTTTGGTGTCATATGTGAGTGAACAATTGTCCCTTTTCTATCTCAGAGGCTACAGACAGAATCCATCACAGGACACACTCACGCACCATTCAGTCCTACAAGCAATTCATCCATCCATCCATCCATCCATTTTCCAAACCGCTTATCCTTACTGGGTCGCGGGGGGTCCGGAGCCTATCC
>JAODJX010000447.1:0-10104 GCA_026776945.1 Isichthys henryi
AAGTTAATTGTTAGTTACGTTTCTCCACCTGTGGCCTGTTTCCCTGAACTGCGCTCATTGGTTAATTGTCCTGATCATTCACACCTGCCTTTTGTTAGTCCTCACTATCTGTGTAATTAAATATCTGCCTTTGTCCTCAGTCTGCCAATGTGAATGTTAGTCTGCGCCTTGCCACTATGTTTGTAGGTTTGTTTAATTTTCTAGTCCCACTCCTGGTGCTGCTCAGTTTGTGATTTCCCTAGTTTGTGCTCCATTTTGTTTAATGAATCCCTTTGTCTTGGAGCGGTTAATGGCTCGTCACGCACCCCTGTACCATTCCTTGCCACAACAAGTTCTGATTGTTGCTTAGTCCTGCTCCCTGTGTTGTGCTCTTCCCTACTGTTATGTTATGGTTTCTTTAGTTGGCTCTCTTTTCCCTGTCAGTTTCTGATCCCTCATGGTCCCTTTAATTTGTGCCTTTTCTCCAGTGTTTTCTGTTTATTCAGTAGACTCTTGTTCGTCTCAGACCTGCAGGTGGACAGTCACGTTCTTCCCGCCTGCACCCTGCCCCACTGTGACAATGTGTGAAGGTAACATTTTGATTTTACGACTTTACTCTTCTCTTAACTGAGACAACCTCTTTGTACAAAAACAACGTAAAAAGTATATTTCATGTTACAAATTACAATAAAACACTAACAAAATGACATTTCCTTTAACAATTTTGCAATAAGACTCTTAGTCTTTTAAAGACACACACGTGCCTGCCAGCCAACAAGATATTATGATTCACCGCTAATCCGATGCACCAGCTCACGTGAGACTTGCAGAGAATTGGCCACTGACAACAGTGGAAAACTGGAGATGAAAGAATGTGCTTGGGGAAATGGTTCAAAGAGGGAGGGAATCAGTCTAAATACAAAACTGTGACCAGTAATTTCTAAATTACAAGAGCATTGGGCTTCTAAGAATAATTAAATAATTATGAAATGGCTGTGTGCTGTTTCCTGCTTGATAACTCCAGTGGGCAGGGCAGGCCTGGCCTGGGATCCTCCTGTTGTGACACTCAGCGTTGTGTTTTGGTACTTTGCTGACATCATGTGGCTACAGCATGGTGAGGGAGGTGCTGGCCCCGGTACTTTTGGTGTTCTGACCCAGCAGGGAGTATAATATGATGGGAAAGGTATGTGATGGTGAAACATTTTGGAGGTGAATATGACTTAAACAACAAAATAAAACTAAACACTTGCTTGTAGGCCTAAATCTTAAAGTAGTTTTTACTTTAAAAAATAGCAAAGCAAAAAACACACACACCCAGGACTCTATTAGATCCTTCCTCACTTTCCCATAAGCACAAGAACGAGCTGGCAATTATTCTCCCTTCGTACTCAGAAGTAAACTTGCTTTTGCGCAGTTTCCAATAGTCACAAATTACGTTTCAATGTTGGCTCCATCAAACGTGGGCATCAAACATGGGCAAATACATTTTTTTTTTTTAAATCTTTTAAATGAACCAAATAAATTTCCACCAGACTCATTACCAAACATACTTCAACATTTAAATGTACAGATGGCTCAGTTTTAACCCCCTAAAAGTTGGACGAACCTGGAGACATTTTAGCTTCTGAAACAGACGAAAGTTTGCTTTCATGTGCAGCGGCTTACAGACAAAAGCAGGATCGCAATAAAAGTCCTCCTGTGGTCTGGATGCACGATGAGCCCAGAAAATATGATAAACGGCTAAATGACATGAAATTAAAAAGCAAAATGATTTTACTCACTATTCTAAGTTAATAAATCGGATTTGACCGATGAAAAGAAACAGAAACAAACGTTCATCTCAAACCTGCTGCACACGTTTTTTCCCATTGTAAATTTTTATACCAGTGCACCAATGCGAATCTGTGAATCTTACCATCCCTAGTGTGGACTGACAGGGTTTTGAAAAGGTTGTGGTACAAACCGGCTCAAAAAGAGTTAAGAACAGAAAGTATCAGCTGGGAGATTTGAAGCAGGACACAGGGTTTTGCATACTGGTCCAATTAAGATCTTTCCAGTTCTGAGACAAGGTGTGGTTCCTTCCTCTTCAGGGAGTCAAAAAAAAGCATTTTTAGCTTTTTGCAGTTCAAGACCTCATACAGCCTCCTAAACCTTTCCTGTCTGGTATTGGCAGCACGTATGTAATCATACTTCTCTTCTGAGATGTGTTTGTGCAGTTCATCCAGTATGGGTTCGATCAGTGACACTCTCTGGACGATGGCTTCCCTGTGTTGGTCTACAAACGCCACACCTGAATGACAAGAGGAGAATGAGATTAAATAAACCGTTGATACAATAAAGCCATTATTCATTTAAAAGCAATCAGTTTGTGAATATGCCAAGATGAAGGACTGGGACGAGATGCAGTTTGGACTGTCACTGAATTTGAAAACAGGAAGAAATTGTTTCTCGGAGTCTCAAAGCACTTATGTAAGTCGATCTGGCTAAGGGCGTCTGCTAAATACTGTAAATGTAAATGATACAATTATCATGTAATTAGCATTGACAGTATGCCTTTCGATAGATAAAATAAATGTTGAAGTGAATCATTCACCCTAAATAGATTAATAGGTGATTAGTATTCGTTATGAAAAGGTTCCTGTAGTCCTACCATTGAGAAAGGAACCCGGTTCCTATTATCATCTGTTTGGTTTAAAACCGTTAACTTAGGTAAAGCATTTTCTGTACATTCAGTGAATTATGGGATGGTTAAATCCATCTTTTGACCTCATGAAAATGTATTTGGATGCAGTGTGAATGTCGTTATGACATCAGAAAAGGTATAACGGGCTCAGCTGGAGAACCTCGGAATGGTACCAAAGCAGGAAGTGACACCAATGCCTGTATTAGAGATACTGCCAATCAGCATCATCTGTGCGAGTCCAAACAATGATCCAGTTTGGGTTCTTTGTCCCAGTGCTCATGGTAATAAATCCCACCTACCTGTATCAGTCATAGATGGTGATGCAGGAACGGCACCTGAAGGAAGAGAGACCATCTAGGTTAAGGATTTCTTTGAGGGCTTTTTGGTTAGTAACCCTCAATTGGCATTAGGTATTATTCCAGATGTTTGTGTGAATTCCTGTTAAATGAGGCCTTTCCTGTTTCTAAATGACATTAAGCAAACAGCAGAACGCTGCCTTTCACAGTGCAGTGAACAGGGAAGCATTTTCTCTGATTAAGCATTAAGCAGTTAGAATCAGGGGTGCACACTGCCCACACTGGAATCTCTGCCCAGTGGTTAAACATGTTTGCTTGTCCTGTTGGTCTCACACAGCCCCTTCTGTTTATTTCCATATAGAAATTGCACGTTATCACCTCTGAGAATGACGATGCGCTGCCACACGACTTTACCGCTCCTGTTTTCCAAGACACACAGCTCCACTTCCCCTTCGTTACGGTTCAGCAACACCTCAAAAGTTGGGTAGATTGGTTGGTCAAAACTATGTCCAAACTCTTCATTCTAGAGGTGAAGAGGGGAAATTGCTGGTGATGTTCTGAATCCCATTTAAAAGTGAGAACTTGGTGGTATTCAACCCCCAAACCTGGAGGTTTGAGCCACAATTGCTACATTTAATTCAGTGTATTTTTGTACTTTTGTGTGTGAAATATCTTTTAAAACATGCAGGTTGAACCAATCAAAAGTTTGAGTACACTTGCTGGAAACAAGGCTTTTATGTTTTTTTTCTGTAAACAACAAAATGCTCTGCGACACCCAAAACATGGGGCACCAAAGCAGGCTTTAAAAAAGCTTCCTGAATTCCCCAAAACAGCCACAATTTGTTCTGATAACAGCCTCAAAACCATGAGGCATTTGGTTCAGCAGGAGATCACCTGACGTCTTCCCAGCCTTTCTGCAGCCGTTCCTAGAGACACAGGGCACTTGTGGTTGCTTTGACTCTTCTGTCTATTTCACCCCATTCAGGATTAATGGGACAGAGGCCTACAGACTGGGAAGGCCCAGTCATTAGTCTAAGTTTTACTGGTGTTCTCTCTTTCCCAGATAGTTATTGCATAATTCTGGGGTGTATTTCAGGTTGTCATCTTGCTTGAGAAGGAAGGACTGCCCACTCAGCTGTAACCCTAATAGAACAGCGATATTCTGAAGTAAGGCTTGACCAGTATATCAACTGGCTAATAAAACTGGCTGATATTAAGGTTCCATGAATTCATCAGTGTTGGGTGGAAAAACTGGGGAAAAAAAGAACCCAAGAAACACCAGATCATGTCTTTTTAAACATTTAGGATGAGAAAATGAGCTTTGCTACAGGGGAATATGCAGAGAAACCGCATATAAGATACCAGTCCAAGCCTGAGACTAGTGGTATGTTTATCGAATGGGAATCGGAATTTTGTATTATATCACACAAAAACTTTGGGACTGAAAGCAGGTTTTTGTGTGCAAGTACAGATACTTCACAAGGTGCTTTAGTTTAGTAGATCTTTAGTAGTACTTTCAACATGTTTTTGTTCACTAGTTCAGTATTGTGAGGGTTATTTACTTGTTTTAAGGTTGTATTACAGATTTATATTACTCTTACTCGAACAGCACTAACTGCAAATGCAGAACTCATGCACTCACCTCTGTCTTACAAATGCATGGTAGTTGGACCCAATTGTGACACACATGCCCATAAAAACAGACCTGAATCCCTGTTAATAGACAAGGCTATACAGTTTAAAGCACAGATAACTATGAATTCAAGCTGGTGCACTCAAACTTTAGAGTGGTACTGTATGTCAGCTGGATATTGGATATATCAATATGTGTTCGTTGGTCGTGGTTTGGTTCGTCACCTCTGGCTGGATCCCCCTTATAGCCTCGTGGTCACAGGAAATCCTGTACCGCTCATTATGAATGAGTTTGCACATAGAGCTGGTAGGAATGAGAATGTTTTCTTTCTGTTGCTCTTGCTGATGCACCTGCGTTGTGTAACATTGACAATGAGAACTGCAACCTGTCCGCTGGCTTATCCATCTTCATCACCCACCATGTGGTTAATGACAGAGCAAAACCGTAGTTATACAAAAAACTTTATGATGCATCATACAATCACACTATGTAATAAAATGTGACGAGTTTACATCCCGTAACGTGTTGTTACACACCACAGATCAGTATTAATTTTTGAGCTTTCAAATATTTTGGCTGAGCACCGGTGAAATAATCAGGCATGGAAATGCTCACCTGGTCAGGAGGCACATTGTGGGGCAGCAAGAACACGTTCAAGACTTTATCTCCAGGCCGCTGCAGCAGTAGCACTTGCCCTTGGACCCTGAGGAATTTTTTCCTCTTTATGACACCAAAAATAGAGAGGCTGGTGAGGCTGATGACCACATGTGTGTCTGTCACCTCCTGTGGCTGCAGAATCTCCATGTTGTCTTTGGTTACATGTGCTACAGCCAGGTTACCATCTGGAAGCAAAATTGATTGATTCTTAAGGGAGGAAGAAAGAAGCCTTCAGTTTGATTCTCAAGTCTCCCCTCAATACAGTAAGAATGATATTTGAGAAGCTTTCATTTTTCCATTACGTGACATCCAATTAGCACATGTCACACCCCCGGTAATGTGTATGTGACACTATGCGATTGGTGTATGGTGTTCGGAAGAAGGAAATAGTTCCTACATTAAACTACTCACTACAAAATCTGTAGATTATCCTGTGGAATGTCATGATTTCTGGTAAGAGACATTACTATTTAATTTTCGAATGCATTTTTTTACCGCATTAAACACCACAGAAGAATGCCATTTCAGTCCCATTTTATTTGACAGAAGCCTGACATTTCTACTGCTGATACCTCCAATACCAGGTGTCACTAAATCCCCAATAAAACATATCTTTTGTATTTTTTGGGGTGAACTGCCCTTTTAAACAAGGCAAGTCACAATCTTACTGCAACACAGAATTTGTAAACCATCCTGGCCAAGTGTGGGAAGAAGCACCTGAACTTTCACATTAGTCCGCATAATTTACCTGCGGAAATCTCACAGTGAGGGAGGTGCAGTTCCTTCAGGGTCTCTTTGGGACCCTCAATGTTAAAATGGGGCCCTGCCAGACTCCAGCCACCGGGTGTCTTGAGAGCTTTTTCCAAGGAGTAGAAGCTGTAGCTCAACCCCCCGCTGGACTTCATCACAAACCCCAAGCCTGTGACGCAGCAGAAGAACCTTCCAGGATGTTTCACCTGGAACCTGAATCACAGAACCAAGGTTGGGGGAGAGACACTACCAGTGAACCCAAGATGGTATCATACTGATTGTGTCCTCTGCACAATCGTATTTGAAGTGGTTAAAAGTCACTGGATGAGACAGTTAACTGATGGATGTCTTCATTATCCACTTGCAGGCTTCACACAGTGATGTGGAAGTTCAGTTACGTAAGACACAGCAGAGTTACCTGTATTCTGTCATGTTAGTTGTTTCCTCCACATCTGGTGTAAATAAGTGCTCATTTCTTGACATCTGAGGAAAAACATTGTAATCATGACTTTGAACTAATCATTAAAAATGATGGTGCTGTCATCTTCATGATTGGGGACTTATGTTATCGATCTAGATCTTGTGTCACCTTCATTTAATCCCATTTGCACAATGATTCTGAAATTATCACAGTATCCAGCTTCAGTGCAATAGCCTCTTATTATGCATGTTGAATTCACTGAAAGTTTGGCCTTGATTGCTAGATACTTGTTTCATTACTTCAGTCAAATCAAACAACTCACCAGCTCCGGCATGAAATTCCAGGCAACAGTGACAGACGTGGAGGCTCTACATTGTTTCAGAGATGAAGGCTTCTCAATCTCCATGAATTCTGTTGCGTCTTGCATATTACTGCTGCGTATTAAAATTCATCATTAATACACGTTTAACCACATGTACAAATATGTCCCATGCATATCACTTCCCAAAAGCCTTTCTCTGTATCTCAAGAGCAAGTTGAGCAGCCATTTGAAACACTATAAGGCAGTTTCACTTGATTGTATGAATGCGCACTTCAATTAGCTTTGCAGTTTATTTATGTATTCCATTCTGTGACTGAGTATCACAAGACCAGGTGAAACCCCCAAAACGTGTTACATTTTATCAGTGAAACCTGAAAAGTTTTACTTTCCCACTGTGGTGTCCTGGGTTTCTTGCCATATTTATACAAAGAAACAATATTGCCTCAGCTATGTTTCCAGAAGATTTGATAACCAGCAGAAATCATTGACAGCCTTATCATATCGGGGCGGAAGAGTAATTGGACCCCAAAAGACTGGGAATAATAGTGAAAACATTTAGGGGCAGAATACCTGAGCCCCAGATGGAGAGGGACAATGTCGGCACCTGGTCCAGAAAGATGATGCTTAGGAATTCCCTGAGAGGAATATCTTGATAAGACATATGAAGACTGTATAATACTCAGTGTAATTCAGCAATGGACACACTCCTGCAGGGGGTCCAGCCTTGCTTGTAACTTTGTTGATGCAATAAAGACTGAATGTGAAGATCTACACGCAAGCAGCTCCTGACACCTGATTTTGCCGAGAAGCAAAACCAAAACACCAGCAACTCATTTTCAGCTGGTGTTTGAGGAACATGACTAGACCTACGCATTTCCTGCACTTTGGTATTTGTGAAACCTGTAAACAGTTTGTGAAATTAACTTATATGTGACCAAATCCATCATTCTATATTCAGGTGGAACATCCTAAAGCTGTGAAGCCAAAAGGACAAAGCAACTAACGTTCAGCTAGTGGTCGAAGAACTGGAGAAATATCATGCACTTTGGCACTTGTGAAACCTGTAAATTATTTGTGAAATTAATTCACATGCCTCATATTTATTATTTTTCATGCAGGTGGCATATAGGCCATCATAGTGCTCTAAAGACATCTCATTTTCAATGTAGTAACTTAGAAACCAGCTTCAAATTATTGTATGTCTTCAGTAATAACCAGTGCTGCGTTACAATATAAAGCATTTCTATGATACCATTAATAAATGCATTAAACATATAATCATAGTCCCTACACACCCACGTGTGCACGCTCATGCTTACATGCGCGCACACACACAGGTTTGTAGTTATATCTTTGTGGGGGCTCTCCATTCAATTCTATGGGGAAAACTCTAATCACAACATGACACCCTTAACCCCTAACCAGCCCTAACCTTAATCATAAGTAACCAAACAAAATATGATATTTATGATATATATTTTTAGTTCTTTGGTTGCATTCACAGATTTTTGTGGGGACCTGAAAAATAGTCCCCAAAACATCAAAAAGTGTTTTTATCACTGTAATAGTATGGCTGTCTCTCTTTTTGTGTGTTGTTCTTATTTCTCTCATTTATTACTTCAACTTATGCACAACTTATCCTATCATTGTGAGGAACATTTGGCCCCTACAATGTAAGATAAAGATAATCCTAATTCACACACACTCAAACAAACTTCATAGTAATTAGCCCTTATGTTCAATTAAGTATCCAGTGGACCCTGGTAGACTCTCTCCGAAGGGCAGGGAAAGGTAGTGAATTTACGCAAAAAATTTCTGATTTAGCTTAGACTTTGCAATAAAAAAGATCTGGTCTTTCATCTTTACCTCCCAATGCATCGCTTTCTCCAACGCACAAAGGGACACACACACTCACGCATGCGCACCATGGATGTAACGATACACTCAAATCACGATTCGATACGATTCACAATACGATTTTCTCACGATTTTAACAGAATGAGCTGCAGACAAACATTCAAAAATATTCCTTTATCTTTCTAAACTGTGCAAAACATGTCCTCTTAACAGTGCAACTAAACTTGAATGAAATACTGTTTTTTAAAAATCCCAAATCAAAATAAGTAAATAAAAAAAAATCTTCAAATAAACGGTAATGATTTACATTAACTACACCTTCATAATAATACTTCATCATAATACTTTTATATTGCATTCATAAAACATTCGGTACACCTGTTATGCCCCGCTCGTCCTACCCTCTCGTGTGCCACGCCCCCTCATCTACCCCGTGTGGATTCCCTGTGTTCACCAGCTGTTTCCTGTTGTCATTAGTTCAATGTACAAAACCACGTTAACGTTTACGTTAAAACCAAGCACACCATTGTTTTTCTTGCGAAATTCCCAATAAGTTTGATGTGTCACATGACCCTCTTCCTATTGAAAAAACAAAAGTTGGATCCAAAATGGCCAACTTCAAAATGGCCACCATGGTCACCACCCATCTTGAAAAGTTTCCCCCTCACATATACTAATGTGCCACAAACAGGAAGTTAATATCACCAACCATTCCCATTTTATTAAGGTGTATCCATATAAATGGCCCACCCTGTATTTAGTCAGCGTTTCAGTCTGTTTCCCCAGTCCGGTCATTATCGTTACATGTGGTTATTTTGTGTATTAGCTCGCAATAAAGTCCTTTGTCTGTGTTCACGACTCCCCTCACCTACTTCCCTGTGCTGATCGTGACACCTTCATAATGTATTCAGAAATCATTCATAATCATCATATTTACCTTTACATCCTAAAATCCCTTAACAGCTGTAATATACAACAAACATTATAATTGTATAATCATTTAATGTTTGTTATTAATGTATATTAAAGCTATTGAGGGATGTTAGAATGTTAAGGTGCACTTGCTTATGAATATTCTATGAATACATTATGAATGCACTATGAAGGCGCACTTAATATAAAGCGTTACCAAATAAACTAAGGCTTGCATGTGCAGCTTATTAGCGTCGTCTGCCCTTTTAATAATCTTTGCTCCGGCGGTGGTGAATTGAGCTCACTGTGGTGCCGATGGACATGCTGAAGCATGTTCGTTGTGCTATTCGTGTATGTTATTAGTCTTTTTCAATGTTTGTACACAGCTTTTGTCTTGTCTGTGCTTTTATCGCTGTTTTCGTTTGTGATTACCGGAAAGCTAAAATCCTGTCACACCGCTGATTTAAGATCGGATGGTGCATCCTCAATTTCAATTTCGCTCGCCATCTCACGTGACATATACACTCACCAGCCACTTTATTAGGTACACCTTGCTAGTACCGGGTTGGACCCCCTTTTGCCTTCAGAACTGCC
>JAODJX010000448.1:0-10100 GCA_026776945.1 Isichthys henryi
CCCCCCCCCCCCCCCCCCCCCCCCCCCCCCCCCCCCCCCCATATTTAACTGACTGGCATTTCAAAAGCTATTCAGCTGGTTTTGTGTGTCTTTTTTTTTCTTCTAAGTTTTATTGTTCAGTGAGGAACCTGATAATAAGAGAGAACGCTGTAAATCTCACCCCTCTACCACAAGCAGATATGGAATCAGCAGATCCACTAATTATGCTGTGTTGTATCCTGTACCTATTAATTAAGAGGAAATATTGCACCCGGGGCGTCAGTTTAGTACTAAGTTACAGTTTGCCTGGGCTGCTCTACTTTGTGTGCTTCTGTAGCCTGGGGTTGAAATAGAATATGCCATGTCTGTGTGTGCATTTCCTGGTGCGCGCTCCTACATGTGTTGTCCATTTCACATCTTTTTCCACCTGTGTCAGTGGAATAACCTGTTTTCTCTTTTTTTTTGCAGCCTGAAGAGAAGTCACAGTCAGAGGTAAGTCTGTTTAGCTTTTTCATATTCACTTGTTGGAGAAAAAGGAGGTGGCTCATCTGAAACTTGGGTTTTTTTTCCTTGCTTTGTTCCAGGGTTGCCTGTTTGGCCACATGGGCTCACCTCTCATGGCTGTGTGTCATACAGATAGCATTTCAGTGAATGTGGATGTTTACTAAATGTGCGTGTCTCTCATTTTCAGATCCGCAAACTCCGGAGGGAGCTGGATGCTTCCCAAGAAAAGGTGTCTGCCCTAACAACTCAGCTGAGTGCAAATGTAAGTAACAAAAGCCATTTAGTAATTACGTGGATCCAGTGCTGCACAATATATCATTTCAGCATCGCCATGGCAGTGCACTGTAAGGCACATGCACAGTAATCTCATTCCAGGCTGTGCAATGTCAAGTAAGGCAAATATAATCAAACACATCATGCTACAACTTTTTTATGCTTAACACAAAAAGAAAACGCGTGAAATCACCACCAGATAAGTTCCATTTGGCTGTGGTTTGTTTTGGGTAAATTTTTAATTCCTATTTTATTTTATAAAAATGGCTCATTTTTCCAATATTATGCAGCCATAAATGCAACTGCAAGTGACAACGCATGGTCAGTGCCTTACACGTACATGAGTGCTGCTGCACATCACACATATTGCCAGGTCAGCCAGAGCTCTCAGACACAGAATAATGTTTGTCTTCATGTCTGTAGTGCCTGTCAGTGTACTGGGTCTAGTGTTTGTTCTGGGATGATTTGTTTCTGACTGGATGATGAATTATAGAGTAGATTTTATCAAAACCCAAGGAACACTCAACAGTGCCAGAAAAGTTCAATTAATCTTTACCTTGTAATGATACCTGTCAATAAAATGTTTCTTTTTAATGAGCATCTAAGCGTCCATCTCAGCCGGTGTAGCAGGTGGTGTAAGTAACGGCTGTGCTGACAGAAACAGGCTGAAAGTCACTCCCCTTACTGGCCATCCTCTCCATGAGACATGGTGCTTGCTGCATGCGTCACTGACATATATGATGGCACATTGCGGAACCCAGGCTTACCTGTCACCAGATCCATTACTGCGGTTCTGTGCTCCTTTGAACTCCGAGTTAAACGTTCCGCAGTGAGCATTATCGGTCCTCTACGGTTCTTCGATTATTCAGAACTGGCCAGTTCATCTCCTGGCTTATGCATGAATCAAAAATCAGCCCCTTTCATGTAGCCCATCTGCTGTTACATGTTTTGAATTGATAATTGTGGTATTTCAGAGTCAGTTGATGTATAACCACTGTTTATAACTGCATGCTTGTAAAGCGCCTTAGCTTAGCGCTTTAATCCTTCTGACACAGCAAGCAGCTGGATGCCTGAAAGGTCTCTATTTCCCCATCTCTCTGGGCCGTTTTATTGTGACTCACCTAGATTACAGAAACATAAAGGTGAATCAGAGAGCCCCCCCCTCCCCCGCACACCATGCAGCACTTCTCCTGGATACATCTATGCTTCTGTCTCAACACATCGGACATGTGTCAGCATCTGTCAGCTCCCTGCAGTGATCCCTTATCTTATTTCCCAATGGTGCTTCTGTCTGGGCCTGGCCTCAGACTCGCCACTCCAGCTCTGATTCATCCACACACCTCCAAACACACACCTTGGGTGTGGTTTTTTAAAAGCATGTTGTTTCTTCCACTTATGTTTGAGTACATAGACATGCTCCAGTAATGGATTTATGTTAATATATATATTTATGATATGTACAAGATACCAGTTAAGATATCTTTATTGTCGCTGTACAGTTACAATGAGATGACATTTGGGTCATCCTGTAGAAACCGCTGTAAAATTATACAAGCTAAAGAAACTTTAAGGGACAGAAATGATAAAATAAAATAAATAGCAAATAGGAACTACAATTCACAGTGTAGAAGTATAGGAGGAATATTGCGCCTGAATTATTGCATGTGAGATAAATTATTGCACCTGAGAAAGGCAGCAGTTGAGAGTCCAGGATGTTAATATTGATGTGTATTGTCTCATCATCGAGGGTCTCTCTATCGCTTCAGTAAGGTAGATGTTCTCTTCTCCAGGAGAGGCTCTCTGTGTCTCTGCTGCACCATATAGTCTCAGATTTTCTGTGTGATACTAGTTTCCGTGTGATAGCAGAAGACTGCTGCTCTGACGCCTTTGTAGGCTTATGGAGGCCAAGCCCAAACAGGCAGCTATCACAGAATCCCACCTTTGTTTGATGGGTGATTTGGCAGGTCTGGCTGCTAACCAACACCTGTCCAGGTGCTGGGGCACATTATTAGCTTTATCCACAGGTTCAAAGGGAAACTAAGAGTAGCAGAAAACAACATAGGTCTTTTGCCACTTTACGATTAAGCAGAGCATGCAGACTGAAGTATGAAAGCATTTGTGTTGGCCTGTGTTCCCTGGAACACACACTTTCTCAGTACACTGGGATAGGATACAGCTGTTATGCAAACTCTTTCATGCAACATACATTGAAGACACTCATTTGGGCAGGCAGGCTAACAGTCTATTGGGGTTTGTGTGCAGGCTCACCTAGTGGCAGCATTTGAGCAGAGCCTGGCAAACATGACCATCCGGCTCCAGAGCCTCACCATGACAGCAGAGCAGAAGGTAATGGGAGAGATCCCAACAAAATCTATAATCCAGTTGCTTCACTGCTCATTATGATCACGTCACATCCGTGTTGCCAGTTATTTAACAAAAGGTGACACTGTGTGGGACACTTCAGCAAAGGAGCTTATTTGGGCAGCGGCTGAAATCTCATGCTTTTTGGCAGGACACTGAGCTAAATGAGCTGAGGAAGACCATCGAGTTCCTGAAGAAGCAGAATGCTGCTGCGCAGGCCGCCATCAACGGCGTCATAAACACTCCTGAGCTGAGCGGTAAAGGTGAGCGTGCAGCAGCTCTATGCACCCATCATTAAGCACGGTCATTAATTAATGCACATCTGAGCATCATCCAGTTTTACCTTTAGTTTGGTCGACAACCTCTTCAAAAGCTACAAGCCTTCATGCCACTGGAATTATTGGATTTTGGCCGGACGTGGGAAGCAGCTGGGTATTCTGGGTACTGTTTGGGTTTCTGATCACTTTTTTAGCCTGATGTTTGGAGTGTAAGTATGTAATTCTGGATGCAGTTCATTATCTCTTTTAGAATGGAGCATTGCGAGATGCTAATTTCTGTGCTTATAAGCTAAAACCGAGGAAACCAACAAACAAAAAAATATATTAAAAATGCTATGACTTTTCTTATAACTTAAATAATTGCAGCAAAACAGTTTTTCGTGTTTGTTAAGCTTTCTTCTGCACTCCTGTCAGCATGTGTCTTGTCTATATCTTTTTTAAAAACAAGTAAGAGGGAAGCTGTAAAGCTCATATGATGCCTTCCTGCTTGGGTTGGACGTTGAGACGTGACAGTCAGTCATAGGAGCTCATTGCACAGGTTCAGGACAAAATTGTTGGGAAAAGCTGCAATTATGTCATTGTGTAAACGGTGATATGAATGTCAGATGTTTCACCTAATATGAAACATAGCAATGATAAACATGTATAATGTGTACTCCCTTCACAGCCTCTGGTAACGGTATGCCACATCCGGATCTGCGCATACGCAGGCAGCACTCATCCGACAGCGTTTCCAGCATCAACAGCGCCACCAGCCACTCCAGTGTGGGCAGCAATGTGGATCCAGATGCTAAGAACAAGAAGAAGAAAAAGAACTGGGTGAGTCCAAGCCCCCTTCCCCACCCCCCTGTTCTGGTCGCACTTCATAGTTCTAACCAGGTCATTTTGTCCTTGAATCTGTTGCCTATTCCGTACCATCTCTCACTTACCTCACTGAGCTGTTCAATGTCTAGGTTGTCTCTGTTTATCATTTACTAGTGGCCCTCAAGACGTAGCCCTTGAAATTACTCTTTATTTTTGTAATGAAGAGAGACTTTATGTGAGATGCTGCCATTTTTGACTTTCATCTTCGTGTTTTTGATCAGTTGCCTTCTTCAGGAATAGAATAGTGATGCTTCATCCATGAGTAAATTGGGTTTTCACGTGTCTCGCTCTCCATGGGACACACAGACATGTAAGTCTTGGGGTCAGAACCCTGGTTTAGTTAGCATCCATCACCCCTTGAGCAATTGGGGTTAATGTCCCAATGGTGGCATCACTCTCCCAACCACAGGATTTGACCCGGTATCCTAACCCTCAGGGCAGCACACTGTCCAAAAATAAATGTACAGGAACTCTTAGGTAGGAGACGGAGACCGTGCTCATACCAGTTTATTATGCTTCTGAGTTTCAACCCTCCTGCTGATTGCAGAGGGCCAGTCCAGCGATAATCACCATGGCAAACAGCCATTCCCATTCAGCTGACTGTGCTTAAAGCTTTAATGATTATGCAACAGTGTTTCTCACTGTAGACCAGAGTGTTTCCAGTCCCTGTATCGACTATGGTTTTTAGTAGCAGAGATTTTTGGTCCTGCACTGGAGTGGCAAAACATTAACTGTGTACAGTTTAATCTTACATTAAGAAGGAAATAACATTCTTGCCGATCTCTGTAAGCAACACAAAGCACAAAGGTGTTTGAGGTTGTTTAGCTTCAGTCTTGTGACATCAGACCTGTGGGTTGAATTTAATTGATCATAACCTCTAAGGGTTTCCTTTCTTACATTGTGGTGTCCCTACAGATCAGGGACCTATCATAGTTCATGGTTAAAGACCTCTTTAGTTGTTTGGAATCTCTGCGCTCCTATGGTACTGTCTGATGAGGATAGCTGTTTCAGTGGCTGCCTAATCATAATGCTTGAGCAAAGTGCAAAGCTCCTGGAGGACCAGAAGACCCAGTGCAGATATCCCCCAGTTCCCATTCAGCTCTGTGCCAGTCATTTATGCTGTAGTACATAGTTGTTCCATATTAGAATTCTGACGTTTTGATCATTTATGACATTAGGCTTCATTCTAATGGGCTCTAATGTCCGCAGGATTATGACCTTCGTTTCTCCTGGAGCTCATTGCAGGGATCTTAGAGGATGAGTCAGTTTGTGACTGAGCTCAGGTGGTTTTTCCTCTCATTGTCAGTGAGATGCCTGTGTGTTCTGTTGTTCAGACCTAGATTCCTGGCTTTAGCTGTGCATTAGAGAAGCTAAGAACCACTTTGTGATGGCCTTAAGGTTTGGCTTTGCATAAGGGTGTTAACCGATTTGTGGATTTGTGTTTTGAATTAACTCTGTTTACACCATTACTGCTTACTGTAGCTGAGAACTTGAGGCTCTAGCTTGGGCCAGAGTAAGTTTTGGATCTCTGGATTCTTCTGAATTAAACTTTGTCGAGAAGTTGTCATGTGCAGAAAAGGTCTTGATGTGTAATTTAGCCATTTTTAAATGATTTAGAGTCAGACACCTGCATGTAAAAGACCTGTCCGTGTCTCAGACTCAATTTGTGTTGTGTTTTGTGTCTCTTTTGTTTTTTTTCTTCTTCTGTGCTTTCGCTTCATGTGGCAGGTGTATGAGGTAAGATGTCTGTTATCACAAACCACTTAACCCAACTAACAATGCATTTTAGGTTACTAACCTTACTACGTTCTTCCTAGAAAGACTTTCCTTTTGGTCCAGTACTCCGTGTGACTCCATCTGTTGTAAATATCAGTGTTTTTCAGTTCTTATTGGATAAATAACTCCACTGATTTATGTTGTGAACTTTGTTGGAACATATTTTCTTAGTTGTCCGACTTTTGGTTTTGAGCTGAGAATTTAAGCATAGTAATAAAATGAAAAGCAGTGCCCAGAAGGTAATCATTGAATATTAATAATAATGCATTGATGGTGATTTCAAGCTAACAATTTTAAGTTTACCTACTGTTCAAAATATGAGTGAAACCCTGAGACCGTAGTATTTAAATTTCGGAACAAGTCGTTTTCGCTTTTCCTTTTCCTACCTTGTGCCAGATGTTTATTTGATAGTACCGGCTTTGTTAAAGCAGAAGGCCTGCTGTGTGGTGGCCCACATTCTCATGCCTTTGCATCATCCCTTTGCTGCAGCTGCGGAGCTCCTTCAAGCAGGCCTTCAGCAAGAAATCACCCAAGTCCGCGTCCTCGCACTCTGACATCGAGGAGATGACAGACTCATCCCTGCCCTCCTCCCCGAAACTCCCCCACAATGGCTCTGCCGCCTCCACACCTGCGCTAAGGAACTCCCACTCCAACTCTCTGTACGTGGCTCCTGCTTTGCTGACCCTCTTATGCTCACTGGAGATGCTGCTCAGTCTGCCAAGCCAGCACAAGTTAATCAATCTTCTGAGCATTAATCAGGAGACATTTTAAGTCGGTTGTGTAACATTTCCCAATGTCAGTCTGAGGACATATAAAAGCATCAATTGTCTGTTGAGGATTTTGCTTATTTTTATTCCCAGTAGATATGTAGCACAATTTACAAATTAATATCAAGAAGTTATTCTTGATGCCCAGTATATTTATATTACATAGGTCTTCTGCCAGTTCTTCTGTGATTGAATATCTATGCTGCCTCCTTGAAAATATGGTCATTTTGTGATTGTGATATGGATGTTTGACTGATTTTGTGCCACATGTGGCACGTTTTCTATCCACCTTCTATATACTGCAGCATCTCAGAGTGTACGGACAGCGAGGCTGAGACAGTCATGCAGCTGCGCAGTGAGCTGCGAGACAAGGAGATGAAGCTGACTGATATCCGGCTGGAGGCCCTTAGCTCCGCCCACCAGCTGGACCAGCTGCGAGAGGCCATGAACCGCATGCAGGTGGGATGGGGGGCTGGCACTCAAACCCCACACAGATGCGGAGCCTGCCTCACACAATATGGCCACATTTAGCAAGGGCCTGAATCTGGACCTTGTTCTAAAAGCAGAGCATCTGATTGGCTGACCAGAATGTTGATTTTTTTTCTCTTCCGTCTAGTGCGAGATTGAAAAGCTGAAAGCTGAGAACGACCGTCTGAAATCAGAGAATCAGGGCAGCTGCAGCCGGGCGCCTTCGCAAGTGTCCATCTCCTCCTCGATGCACCCCCCTGTGGCACTGTCCCAGCACAGCCTCAACCTGACCGAGTCCACCAGCCTTGGTGTGTGTCCATCTGTGTGCTTGTATGCAAGTAGCCACTTTCTTTGTGTTAGATTCTCGCCTCCCCCTTGGTAACACATGGTGTCTTCCTAGACATGCTGTTAGATGACAATGGTGATGGCAGTACACGCAAAGAGGGTCGCCATGTCAAGATCATGGTCAGCCTGGAAGAAGATGTTAAGTGGAAGGAGGTAAGGTGTTCTGAAACTGAAGCCTGAAATTAGCATTTTGATACATGGCTGCCATATTGGTTTTTAGCGTGTCAAGCTTGTGTACTAATTTGTTGTTGATGCCATCTAGGAATGTCGACCTCGTCAGTTCCTAATTGGCTGTATTGGAGTTAGCGGCAAAACCAAGTGGGATGTCTTGGATGGGGTGGTCAGACGTCTCTTCAAGGTAACGGCAGAAACAGATTCTCGTGGCAGAAACCATGACCCAGACATGTAATGTGAATGGGTTTTCAGCGGTCTGACATCTGCCCAACTTTCTCTAGGAGTATATCATCCATGTGGATCCTGTGAGTCAATTAGGCCTGAACTCAGACAGTGTGGCTGGATACAGCATTGGGGACGTCCGGCGCACAAGTGGGGCAGAAACTCCCGAGCTGCTGCCCTGCGGGTATCTTGTGGGGGAGAATGATACCATCTCCGTGTTTCTCAAAGGTGCTGTACCAGCGTTCTCCACTCTGAATTTCTCACACCATCTTGTAGCTTTGCCATTTCTCTGAATGCTGTTCCGCTGTATCTTCAGGACGTATCCCACCGCCTTTATAATAATGCAGCATTTCTTATACCATGAGAATAACAGCATGAACAGAGATTTGAAGTACCTGGCAAAAAAAATTGAATTTAATACCCCATTCCTGTGATTCTTATTTTAATTTGAAATTGCGTTTTTGGTAATAATTCGTAATTTTTTTTTAGCTGAATTGAGTCTACATTCATTTATTATTTTAAGAAATATTCTATATCTACACAGTTATTTTTAGAAGTGTAGTTTTCAGTCTAAGGAGCCTTTTTCAGTGAACACGGACGGCGCTGTGCATTTGTGCCGGACCCTGAACACACTCACTAGACAGATGTCGGGAAGGTACATGCGAGATAGGCAGGTAGAATGGCAATGATCGGTGACTGTTTTTATGTAATTTATGTGACAGGACGAGGAGGCACACAAACAAGTGCTATAATAGAGAGCAGGCGAGGCTTAAGTGTCTATCTCCACTACAGAAATGATAAGGACAATATTTAATGCATAATAATAATGATGATGATGTGAGAAATATTGCTCAAGAATCATGAGAGAAAATTGCGATTCATGTTTTACTGTGCAGTCATACTGCCATTCTTCATTTTCTTCCGTGGGCTTCCTATTGGCTGAGCAAACAATAAAACCAATAAATAAAATAAATAAAAACAATGTGGATCACAGTACATAGAAGCTCAAAAATGTGAACTTGGGCACGTGAGGTTTCCTGCCCCATGCACTGAGCTTGTGCTTCTCTTGGCACAGTGAAAAGCTGCCACAGCAATGTTTAAGCTGTAGAAAACAATGGGTTTCTGTGTGCAGGAGAATTTTTACCGCAATTTGTGAGAAAGGGCCTTAAGGAGGCCAGTCTCATGACATCATGTTGCAACTGCGAGCAAACATTTCTCTACATGTTCTCATTGTGAGTTTCCTCACGCACACCTAAGTGGCATTTTGCCACTGACACATAACCTGGGGGGCTGACAGCTTAGAGGCAAAATGATTTATCTTTGCCATTCAGTCTGATCACCAGAAAACTGCATTTCTTGCCTCCCGGCCATTTCTCCTGTACCAACAAGCAAAAGTTAAATGCCCCTCTATCGAAAATTATTTTTATAAAGTTAAAAAGAGCATCAATTGACTATTTCAGCAGCCCTTTCTTTGTCTGATATTGTGCTCTCTTGCCCTCCCCTACAGGAGTGGAGGTCCACAGTCAGGACAGCCTGGTGTTTGAGACGCTCATTCCCAAGCCAATGCTGCAGCGATATGTGTCCCTGCTGCAGGATCACAGACGCATCATCCTCTCTGGCCCCAGTGGAACTGGCAAGACCTTTCTGGCCAACCAGCTGGCTGAGTACATGGTGCTGCGGGACGGCCACAAGCTGCTCGATGGCATCATCGCCACCTTCAATGTGGACCATAAGTCTAGCAAGGTACTGATGCCTCTCTGCTAGTTTGTACGCCCATTAGACAGATACTGTGGTGACTATAGGTATGTATATCTTATTCACTCCTGCGTACAACTCCCACGTATGCCATACCTTTCTGTAAAATGTGGGCCGCTTTCAGAAATTCTCACTCATTTGCTTATGTGAAAAGCCTGAAGAGTATCTAATGTTCATAGAGTGTTGGGTGGAACTGTAGTTTATCCTTAATCACAAACCACTATTTATATGCATCAGTAACAATTATCTAGTCCAGAGGTGGGCAATCTTATCCGCAAAGGGCCGGTGTGTGTGCTGGTTTTTGGGGTAACCTTTAGGTCAGCTGTTCAAACCC
>JAODJX010000449.1:0-10097 GCA_026776945.1 Isichthys henryi
CCTGCTGAGGCTACTGCCCCCGCGACCCGATCCCGGACCAAGCGGCAGATGATGGATGGATGGATGGATGGATGGACAATGCCTCTACAACTTTTTTTGAGTTATCATCTTAACAGGATAAAGTGTCAAAACTGCTCTTTTTTACTATTATGGCACTACTTCCATTTTGGGGCAATCGATTTCAAAATGTAAACTGTTTCAGTTCGTACGTACAATACCTTTCTAAAATTAGGAAAAGATCCATCAACTGCTTTTTCAGTTTTTCAATTCTTTATGAAGATTTATATGTATGCCAGAATATTTAAGGATTCTATCTAGAAATTCTAGAAATTATTTTTGGTTTAAATGGAGATTTAGCAGAGTAACTAAGCTGAAGTTCTAGATACACTGGAAACTGCTTAGAGAGATCACTGTTATAGTGGTCAACTACTTATATGGATCAAAAAACTTGGAACAGAATCATGCTATTTAAGAAATTGCTTATAGTAATCAAGAAGTCTGCTTACAGTGCTCAATTTTGAGTCTTTTTATACGTCAACATATGGAAAAAAATTTAATTACAGCATTTTTTTCTTACTTTACTTTCATAGCCCTATTCTGCCTTGCAGTAACCCTGTATTAATCTGTTTCTGGCTAGCTACCTGAGGTTAATGCTGCGTGCACAGAAAACATGACAGGAAAAAGAGTCATTTTCTGTCAATTACAAATATAGACTTATGGCCATAATTAGGTCAAATCACTATTCATTGCCCCGAATATTTAAGCTTAGCCCCGAGTATTTTATATGGAGCCCCTGTAGGGACCTGTACAAAAAAACAAAATGATGTTACTTTCGCATCCGCACGAGATTCTATCTTGACTTAGCTCCTGATCTTTTCAATAGTTGGAAATGCCTCTGCATAGACTCATCAGTGTTAATGATAAACTACCAAACTGAGCCAATGACATGCAGCAATGAAACTACAATAAGATACATCTTATGTAGCCTATAACATTGTACTGCATTATAGCATACTTTAATTCAATTTGTACAGTACGTAATTTCTGCATCGTGTTGTCTTGTACTCCCTTGTGTTGTTATGCACCATCTGTATTGTTCTAAGCAGTGCCATGATGCTAAATTACAACGAAAAATAAACATCTTGGGGATATGCAGAGGCTTGACGGAGATTCTCACTGATGATGGTGTGTGTTTATGTGACATACTGGAGAAACTGTACAAATTAGTAGATATAAAAGCAAATAGGACTGACAGCTGTCAGCAGAAAATCGAAGGTGTGTTTTTACGTGATTTATAAGTTATAATTTTGTTACCACAGTAACCGAGACAACCTCATAGTAACACAGGTAGATCTTTGCTTGCTAAGGCATTGCTGCCTGACGCACCTCCTCCGGTGCCTACAGGTTGGCTTGTTGCAGGGTCATCAGTCGGGTACCACCATTCCTTGATGTTTCACCCCTTCGAACCCAGAATGTCTCTTGGTAGCGGGGCAGCAACAGGGGCAAGTCGCCCCCTGCAGCCTGCCCTTGATCTAGATGGTGCCCCAGCATGTATAGTATCCCTCTTCTTCAACCACAGCCAGAAGCTACTCTTCTCTGCCTCCTCTGCCAAATCTTTGGTTGCTTTCCGAAGGCTTGCCCCACACACACCCAAATCTCTCAGGAGCTGGACAGCTGATGTCCCCACTAAACCATGGCAGCCAACCTCTACCACGTAAATAGTGGTTCTCCATCCTGCCTCCCTGCACTGTTCCACAAGGTCTGAATATTTCAGTCTTTCCGCTCCCATGCGGCCTCCATGCCTGCTTCCTACAGAATGGTTAGGTCAGTGAGGAGAACCGTCTTATACTGCTGGACCAAAGCACAAACCATTACTAGTCATTGTTCAGACGATTAACGTGGGTTAATAAGGACTATTCCTTTGATTAAATAGTTACTAGTAGATTAAATAGTTACTATGAAAGTACATTTTTAAATTAAGTTTTCATTTGTTAAGATTACATAGGGAGAGAAAAAAACTGTCTTTGAAAAAGATCAACCATTGAACGAAGTTGCAGCGTTGGCACCCCCTAGTGGTGAATTGAGGATAGCTCTGTCTGAAGCAGCTCAGCAGCGTCAGCTGCTGTTACACACTTAGTCCTGCTTGGTTTTAAGGGCAGGGGCAAAAAAACATAAAGGGGACATCTATTCCCTGCCCCCCCAAGGTGATGCAAATTATCATGAAACAGTTTCCTGTAGTATTTTAAAAGTATTTTAGGCAGTAGGAATGGTAAGATTCACTGATTTTCACCGGTGCGCAATACAAGTTCCCTCATTAAAAAACTCACCATCTATTGTTTCTAACATCTTTGCAAATCCAACTTATTAATGTATAATTATTAATATGTCTTTGCTATTTAAAAATACGAGTAACAATATTTGACGAATAATTTAGACTGATTACCCCTTTATAAATTGTTTCTGAAGTGCGCTCTGTCATCTCTCCTGCTGTCAGTGTCTAATTCTCCTGAAGTCTCTCAACTACGTCACGCGAGCTGGAGGCGTGTCTGGCCGGTCAGATCATGAAAAGGAAGAGCTACTGTACAACTTCAGCCAAACTGCTACAAATCAAATGCTTGTCGACGCTTCAGATTTTTTATGAGAGATGAACAATTTGACCCATGCAAGTACTCACTGAAGCAACGACATACATCAGGCTGGCCCCTGTGGTACCCATAGCAAGAAGACTTTTCACACCAGACTGGCTAACAGCTCTGCTCCTTCAAAGACAATAACCAAGGCCATTGCTGTTTTGATTTGTAAAGATATCCAGCCTTACAGTGGCTATAGAGAACGATGGCTTCCAATTATTCCTCCAAATCTAGATTTGGTATCTTATCACATACCAAATAGGAAGTGATTCAGTGAGAAATGAATCCCTGTTCTGTATGACAAAATGAGACACAGATACAGTAGCCGAGTCACTGAGTGATGCCTAAAGAGCTGCAGTAGCAGCTGATGGCTGGACGTCTAGCACAGCTGGTGACATGGTGAGAGCACAACACAGTTTGCTTCATCCTGATCACGTGGATCAAGTAATATTGCTGAAAAACCATTTGGGACATTGGTGTTTGCAGCAGCCTGTGACTTCCAGTAATCGTTTACCTTCTTTTGCAAATGAAAGCTTGTTGCACTATGTGTCACTGTTAATTCTGAGCATCCTTGAATTGCTTAACTGTTAAAATGTTTGAGTTGTTATAAAAGTGTACCTGAAGACAGAGAAGAGGAAAGGACTGGTTTAAAGCCAGATCCAGACCTGGTTTTATTTTATCTTTTGGCAGAAACTTCTTGTTTGCACTACAAAGAACTTGTGAAAAGACCTGTTTGTGAAATGGCCAAGTCAGTAGTTAATGTTTTACTGTCTGCTTAAGAAGAACCAAACTATCTGTACCATACTGAGTCGCATAGCATCGTATCCTTTTACATCACATTGTATTGAATCGCATTGTATTGAATCAAGTCGTGTTGAATCGCACCACATTGCAATAGGGATATATTGTATCGTATCGCATTAGTAGTTGCTTTATATGTATCTTTAATGTATCAGATCGTTGACAGTGCATTGAGATGGGAGCCAAATCCAGGCAGCATAGGGACCAAGGAAGGGCACATACTGTATCATACACTATGGACAAGTCACAAGTCGAAAATAATAATAATAATAATAATAAGATAATAAACTACCAACTTTATAGCTATGTTCATAATAGGTTTACCTTGTTTTCAGTAAAAGTCTTTCAGTTTGTTCAATGGAAAGATTATTGTATTCAGCTTGGATTAACAATCTTTCTTTATACAAGATTGGGTCAGGAGAAGCAGCAAATTTATTGTCCAACTTTTGTATTTGTTGGGATTAAGTCGGCAAGGCGACAGCTACGTTTTCCTTTTTCGTAAACTATGTATGAAATTATTTGACCCCTGAAAAAGGCTTTAAGCATCTCCCAGATTGTAGTATAGGACTTGCCAGGCGTACAGTTAACATCAAGAAAGAAATTGATTTGGCCTGAAATAAAATCTTGGAATTGTTTATGAGAATATAACAATGGATCAAGGCGCCATGTATGCTGCAGTGCAATAACATCCTGGGAAACTCACACCCACCTGAACAGGGGAGTGGTCTGAAATCACAATGCTATGGTACTGGCTTTTAGTGACATACTGTAAGGGAGGGTTCCATTATCAATCAAAAAAATCTATTCTTGATTATGAGTGATGAACAGATGGAAAAAAAAGAATATTGTCTGAAGGTGGGATTGATACTTCTCCAGGGGTCCGAGAGTTTGTAAGAATCCATAAATGACAGAACTGCAGCTGCAGATTTAGATACAGTATTTGAAGACTTGGGGTTTGATCTGCCCATATTTGGCTCTAACACCAAATTATAATCACCCCTAAAATTAAATGATGTGTGTTAAGAGAAGGGAGTTTTGCAAAAAAGTTGCATTAAAACTGTGGGTCATCCCAATTTGGACCATAGATATTGGCTAAAACTATATTGGTTCCAAATAATTGATTCCTAACTGTATTACTCGATCAGAAAAGTCATTCGCCACCTGTTCAGTGTCTCGTGATGTTCTGAAACATGTAAGTCTGGGCTTCCTCCGGGGTGGAGGCAGTTTTTTCCGTATTTTGCCAGTCAGTGGAAGCACACAGACTCGTTGGCCAGCTGGCCTATTCATTCAGCAGCAGCCCATCAAGTAGAGAGTTCAGCACCACGGACAGTGACCTGTGCTACTATGACATCAGGTTCCTTCGTTGGCTCTGTATATTTTTCTAGAAAAAACTAAATGGCTGTAGAAATTTCTAGCCAGAGACTTGGTTCCTATATGAAGAGGTGTTCTACATTTTATGTTGTCAGCTGAGCTCTAGTCTCCTTCTTATGTTCCCCTTCTGTTCAGGTAATGACCAGCTCCCTTTTTGAAGCTTACTCCTGCCTGAGACTTGGTTAGTCTGTTGTTTGAGTAAAGTGTTTTTAACTTCCACAGAACTCTGAGGGCTGGCCGGGGATGGTCTGGAGCCTATTGTGAAAGCTATGGGAACGAAGCAGGGAATAACCCAGAACAGGGTGCCAACCTATCACAGGGCACAGACACCATTCACAAACATTGGCAATTTGGCAACTCCAATTAAATTTGGCATATTTTTAGATTGTGGGGGGAAACCGGAAGAAACCCCATGACATCACATGGAGAACATTCCAGGCTCGGCCCCCCTTCAGGGTCCATGGCTAGCATACAGTAGCTCATAAACTACGATTGCTCAGATTCAGGCATCAGGGGTATAGTGGGTTCGTCATTAAATAGTGAAGAGGACTGGAGTATAATGAACTCCCAAAGGTAACGGTGGAAGTTAACTGATAGTGCTGCAGTCCAAAGTCCATAACATACACTTCTTCATGATTCTACTCGTTCCTGACGTCATATTAAGCAGCTCTTCCCCAGCTGTTCCTTCATCTTGTAATCATGGCAGGAACAGCTGGACTTTAGATGCGGGCAGGAAATTGTCATCGACGTCTTTTACTGTCTGTTCCCGTATTGGTCCAGAGTCTCACTGCTCCAGACGGTCCTCCCACCACCGTTGACATGGCAGCTGTTGTCACATGTTGAGACAGAGCTCTGCTCACTGGGGTGACGACTAAAGGATCTACACAGTAAAAGATTAGTATCAGAGTCAGAATAATCACAGCTCCTAAGAAAAGCTCTTTCATAACAGCTTGCTGCCAACCTCCCCACATATTATACCACCAATCCAAACATTCCTGTGTGTTGACCTGCATCTCTTGCCATTTCATCCTGAATCCCCTGTGATTTAACACGCGGAGGTGTACTCGGTCTGCTGGGGAGATGACTGGCTCCTCCTGGTCGGTGCTGTCTTTTGTCATCTGTGCTGCCTTCTTGTCCTGTTTGAAAATAGCTTTTTATATTTCAGTTAGACTCTTCAACTCATAAGCCATGTTTTTTTAATTTTCCTTAACACCTCCCCCCTCACGCAAAGTTCAAGACCATCCATTATGCAAATGTCAACCGGCGACAGAGGTGCAACCAGAAGTCCCTCATGGTTGCGAAACAGACCATCGGCATCCTTAGTGCCCCCCTTTGTTTCCGCACAGAGGCCTCATAAGGACCAGCACGGTGCTCCCATGACTGATCTCACAGCACAGGTATTAGTCTTGTCAGTATTGCAGCTTAGCCTTGGGCTCCCCATGCCCACCCCTTTCACTAAGACTTTCAGCAGCAGCATTGAATCTCAATGGCAGTCAGCCAAGGTGTCAGCAGACAGCAGGTCAGCCACATACTGCATCACTGTGCTTCTTAGATTCAATCCATCCAAATATTCAATCCCGATTGAAGGCATGCGGTGATTGTTTAAATCCCTGTGGCATCATCATGTAGGCATACTGCTGACTCCTATAAGTGAAAGCAAACAAAAACTGTGCAAACAAGCCCATCAAGCTTGTTTGGGGAGAACTTAACTAATAGCTGAGTTGTTAAAATCTTATCTAACTCTAATTTAAAGGAACCCAGGGTTTTAGCTTGCACTACACTAGCAGGAAGACTATTCCATATTCTAACTACATGCTGTGTAAAGAAATGCTTCCTCAAATTCATTTTAAAATGTCAGAATAGGCACAGGGACAAGGAACAGGACAACCACTGACAGACCACAGGTAACGTAGACAGGCAGAGGGGCATCAGAAAAGGAGACAAAGGGGGAACACCAACCGGAGGAACAAAAGGACTAGGAGTGAATGGAGGAGACACAGAGGGACAAGGAGCAAACACAGCAGGCCGGAAGGGAAAGGACGGGAAACAATGGGGAGCCTGAGAGAATCACGGCGGGCGAGGAGTCGCAGCCGCAGGGGCCGCAGGCAACTGGGAAGCCGGAGCCATAGCGGACCTCGCAGGGAGCAAGGAGGTAGGCGGAGGAACAGGCAGAGAAGGCAAGGAGGAAGTTGGAGGGGGCACCAAGGGAGCTGAGTAAGAGGATGAAGGGGACCCTGGCAAAGGTAAGGAGGGAGGAGAAGCCACAGTAACATATTTTGGTCTAACAGATGAGGTCCTTTACTGGCTCGATCAGCCAGAGATAATGGGTGACCCGATGGCTCAATCACTTGCCTACCGGAGCAGGGACACTTTAGAAACGATATCCCTGTCCGAAGTCATGCATCTTGCAGACGAGGTGCGTGAAAATCTGCATTGGCTGAGATGTGGGGTGGCAGAAATGAACTTAAAGGGTGAAGCCACAGCTCGTGGATGGACTTGCCAGAGGTGCTTCAGACTTCACCACCAGCAACAGTAAGTGGGAAGAAGAAAAAGTGGAAGAAGCACAAGAGATCTTTCTGGGGGCTGTCTCGCTCTCCGCTGCTTCCGCTGCTGGGTGTCGGAAGGACCTACTCCAGATTCTGAACCCGGTGGCGTTCACGCCAGCTACTGCTGGCCCCGTTGTTCTGCCCGTCACTGTGCTGCCCACGTCAGCTGCTTACCCCTTTACCGGGAAACGCCTGTCCCTTAAAGGGGCCAGGTCAATTGAGGACTCCATCCCGCGGGTCCCCAAGCTCCTGAACTGTAGTTCCTGTGGTTCCTGCAGCTTCACCACCCGTGGTTCATGCGGTTCCTGCTTCACCCCACTGGCCCCAGAGGTTCCTGCTGTTCCTGCAGAGGCTCAAGTGCCGTGACCGCCTGAGGTTCCTGATGTGCCACTGGACCCCATGGTTCCTGTCCCTATTGCTGCAGCTCTGCCCCCAGAGGTCCCTGCAGCACCCCCTGAGGTCCCTGCGCCTCATGTCGCCCTGTTCCTTCTCAGCTCCCCGTGGCTCCAGGTCCTGCCCAGCTCCCCGTGGCACCAGATCCTACTCAGCTCCCTGTGGCTCCTGCTATGGTTCCTGGGGCTCCAGACCCGGCGGCATTGGCTGCACCACCCGAGGTCCCTGCACCGTCGCCGCCCAAAGGCCCTGCGCCGCTGCTGCTGCCCGAGGTCCCTGCACCATCGCCGCCAAAGGATCCTGGCCTCGCCTCCTACAGGCATCTGCAGCTCCAGCCATCCCTGAGGTCCAGGCGCCACCTCTGCCTGTTGCTCCACCCATTCCTGAGGCTCCACCTTCACCTGTTGCGCCGTCCATCCCAACTCCGCTCGAAGTTCCTGCTCCGCCCGTCCCGGCTCCACCCAAGGCTCCTGCTCCGCCCGTCCCATATCTGCTCAAGGCTACTGCTACACCTCCACCCGAAGCTCCTGCTACACCTCCGCTTCCTGCTCCACCCGAGGCTCCAGCTGACACTTCGCCTCCCCTGGTCCCTGATCCCTCTGTCTCAGTCTCCCTGGTCCCTGATCCCTCTACGGCAAGTCCCCTGGCTTCCTTGGCCCCAGCCCCTGTCCCTGAGGAGGTCCCTGTTGGCCTGACCACCGTTCATCTGTCCTTAATGGAGCTGGAAGAGGAGCTCAAATAGGACTACCCTGACCAGATCTTTGGCCGTATCACGGTGGATTTCAGCTGGGTTCCTGCCTCTCGGTCTCCCATAAAGGCAGAGGACACCGACGTCGGGGTTGACTCCCTGGCGTGCCTTTGCCCCTCCAGACTCCAGTTCGGTAGGTGCCCCCAACCTCACCTGTGGCACCTTCTTGGTCAGCAGTAGCCCGGTCTCCAGTGCCTCGTTGGTCACTGGTGTCTGGACCAGCTGTGCCTGCACCCCCACCTGCCATAACTACAGTATTGTCTTCCCCTGCACCACAGTCTCCTTCGGCCCCCTCCTCGCCATCTCCACCAGCCCCTGTACCTGTTCCCTTGCCACCCTCGACATCCCCTTCGGCCCCTGTTCCGGCCTCGCAGTCGCCTACTGCTCCAGCAGCCTTCACAGTATGCCCGCTGAGGGTCCCTCCAGCTCCCCAGTTCCCCTTGCCCTTTGGTTCCTTGCCCCCAATGCTCACTCCCCATCCTGCTTCACCATCAATCCCCTCTAGTCTCTATGCGCTCCTCGTTTTTGCTCCTCATCCCCCCCCAAATCTGCCAGGGTACTCATGCCCTACTGTACCCTTGCAGAGACATACAGTAAATGAAAAAGTGAGGAGAGTATATTGGGAGTATATGTTTCTAACTATATGAATCAAACCATAATCTAATTGGAAATTCAGTGGCAGTTAGTGATATTTACACAGTTAAATTGATATATTCTGTGATGGTCTGACATCCCATCCAGCGTGTTCCCCTGCACCAGAGCAAGGTAGCCAACCAGAGCCCAGAACTTGTGGAAACTCCTTCAGTACTGTGGGAGAAGCATTCCAGGTGGTTACATCTGGAAGCTGGATGAAAGAATGCCAAGAGTCTGTAACGCTGTCATCAAAGTACAAGTGGACTGAGTCTAAAATTTGAGAAAATTTTTAGATGTTGAACACTTTTCTTCTTAGTTGCGATATTTGATATGCTTTACTCAATTGCTTCGGGGCCATTTATGATAAGGTGAATAACATAGTGAAAATAGAGACTGATGCATTAAAAGCAGTTGGCCTTGTAAAGTTTCATTAAACAACACATGACACATACACGAGTCCTGTTTTAACTTTCAGGGCTGAAGGTCTGCAGCCTGGCTTGTGATCTACAGTGCAGCGCAGGTGCAGTCACTGTGCTGAGTCCGGCGTTATAGTAATGACGCAGCCTTTCAGATTGACCAATGAGAAATAACCTTGAAAATGTCTGTGCTCTTTTTAGTTCACTTCTTGGAAACATCTCATCACCAAGCAACAGACAAAACATATTTTCCAATTATCAGAATTTTGATGCTGTAATCAGAGGTTAGACAGCAAGAAAGACTTTTGTATTATTATCTTTTGTCATTGATTTATCCAACAACTGCTAATTCGTCTCGAGGTCTGGAGAGGGTGGGGCCCATCCCAGGAAGCACAGAGCACAGGCAGAGACCAACCTGCATGGGATGCCATTCCACACAAACAAACACAATTAAGATGCTCAGATTTGCCTGAAAAATGCATAGATTAATTTAACCTTAGCAATGAGATTCAGCAACATGACCCTATAATGTTAATGACCAGTATCTTGCAGATATTAA
>JAODJX010000450.1:0-10091 GCA_026776945.1 Isichthys henryi
CCAGTCCCTTCCGGCTCTAAAGCTGGAAGAACCTGAAACCTGTTCGACACAGTCACCTCAGGTGATGCCGCCTCTATTCATGCTGGTGTGAAACTATGATGCCTGTCAAAACCTCTCCTAAAGTCACCACAGTACCTGCAGCAACAGTCCAATACACCCATGGATTTTTTGACTCAACTGCTACCCCACCTTGTTTAACAAAGTTGATTAGCCAAATAACTCAGTTGGGGGTATTAACAGAACACGTGAGGAAATTGAATGAATACATAGAATGGCTGAGGTGCCCCTAAGGAGAAGTTTTGGAACTAAAGTGCAGTTTACCTAGCCATCCAACACGATATCAGTCAATTTTTTTAGATTCATTCTTGCTTATTTTTTATGGTTACTGTTAATTTGCATATATTCATTTTTTTGGAGGAAATATAAAAATTGCTACCAAGATAAATATGCTTAAACATTTTCTTTGACTGCCTAAAACTTTTGCATAGTATTTTACATAGAACACGTTACAAACCACAGCTACGCCTGCACTAATCTGAATTGCTCCAGTTCCTCCAAAGAGGTTGCACTTCCTGGTCAGTATAAAAAAATTACTGGGTGACTAACAACCTAAGGGCTTATTGTCTACTTCCTGAACTGGGATCAGAATGATGAACTTAAAGTGGTAGACTGACTATGGGTTGAACAAGAAGTGAGTCAATATCAAGGGATGGGCCTACCTTAGGTTCCACCCCAGTCACATCCTCCATTATATACTGCTTTCTGATGGAGTAGAAGGTGCTGCATTCGCGACTGAAGTCCCCGAAGCACTCTTTCTCATCCTCCCAGTTCACCTGCGTGCAAACACACTTCATTATCCAATAATTCTATAAAAAGCATGTAAACATGGATCAAGAGTTAAGTGAATCCTGGTGTGCAGAGACAAATGCTAGGAGTCTGGTCATGCGCAGTGTACAGAATGGTGGACAGCAGTTAAAGTCTGAACTAAAAATGCACAACAAAAGGCGAGAGGCGAGGATTAGGGCTGGGAGATATCTGAAAAAAAAAACACGATTACAATACCACAGAAGTATGGACAGTCAATAGTCGCTTTAGATCTAGTAACAGGTGATCATTAATTAGGTGTTACTGTTTTCTTTAGATACAAACCATGCACAAAAGTCTGTCAGCAATTTCCTTACCTTAAAAAGGAATTAATATCGTAAAAGCAGTAACAAGTAATAGCATAATATTACATTATTTATGTATTAACTCCAAACTAAGTCTACTACATACTGACCCCATGTTTGTTCATCATTGATGAATTGTGATGCATGTTTTATCCCAAGAAAATATTTATGAACTACTGAAGGAACAAGAAATAATGGAACTTAAATACTGATCTCATGTTTGTTCATAAACGTTAACGTTCATGACATGTCTTAAGTAGTTGTTATACTGTACTTGTTCATTGTAGTTCATTAGTAACCGAGTTACTAGTAAGTATTTGTGCACACAAGTTGGGAAGTTTGAAATGTTCACTAGGAAGCTGAACTTGAACGGCTGACATTCTGGCTGCTGATAGGAAGATAGAAATCGGTCATATCTCAAACTTCACAACTTATAAGAATGGCGAATACACTATTACTGCAATGAGCAATGCTTATGAAACGCTGCACTATAACAGCCTTGTGTGTGTTTTAGTTTAACTGTGTCAGAAACAACCTAGAAAGCTGAACTGAAAGGCAAATCATAAACCCTCCATAAATCTTGTTTTGTGCATAGCTTAAGCCTACTTCCCCTACAAAGGCAATGACCATTGGTCAGTCACTGTCAGATGTCCACAACAGGTTATATAGGATTGATACGGCAAAACAGCCCATCCTGCTCACCTCGGTGGCCAGACGCAGCACAAACATGGGCAGCCCTTCCATGGCAGGGATGTAGCCATCCAGCAGCAGTGGCAGTCCAACCAGATTGCCATCCTGGGGGACCAGCATCAGCGGTCAGAAAGAGACATCAGCACTAAGAGACTCTCCAGCTGAGGGGAAACTCAGCAGAGAGAATAAGTAAGCATTACCTGACTCATTCTATGCAAACAGCACGTTAGCTCACCTGGTCTATTTCCATGGAGAAGTAGTCCTCCAGCATCTCTGCCTTCTTCTGCAGGAATTCCACAATGTACTGGGCCAAACCTTCCTTAGGCCCGTCCTCCTCTGACCAACCGCTCTCCTCCATCTCCAGTGCCAGTATTGCCAGGTCGTAAAGGGGTGCCGGGTTCTACCAATCAATGCACAGCGTTTGGCTGCAAAGCTGGCTACCCAGCAACTGAATACATGACTTCATACAGTCATAGCCTATGCTTTATATGCACTAGCAAAACATTAACATCATTGATTTTGAGACAGGGAGGAAATTTTACATATAACTTACAGACAATCGCAAAACACCGAAGTTCCCAAAGTCGTAGATCAGAATCTGGTAAAAGAGCTCCCGGCTAGGAGAGCAAAAAGGTGTGTGTGAGATAGGAAGGCATTATAACAGTCTAATTAGGCTGCCATCATGCTGCACCCTATATATTAAATTAAAGGGAAACCATTACTCAATGGGACAAAAATCACTTTAATTATGAATATAAATTAAGAGGAATTCTTACAACAATACTGACCTGAACTTGGTGGTGTCTAGCAGGTACAGTTTAGTCTGGTGCTGGATCAGGGACCACTGAGGAGTGACACAGCCAACGAAGGTATGGTTCTGTAGCATTTCCTGCAGGCCTGGGGATGAGAAGTGCAAGGGATCACAGTCATGTTATGTTCAACTGTTTCCGGTAAGTAAGCTGAATGCAGCATTCGCATTGGCCACATAGCAGCAGCGGAGCCAGTCACCTGTGTGAGAGAGCTCGCTTAATTGGGCTCGCAGTTCCTTAACGCTGGTGAGCTTGATAACACGTCTGTGAGGAGCAGCAGCAGGGCACGGCTCGTGTTCAGACCCCTCTCGAGGGCGCTTTCTGGAAGAGATGAAAAGGGAGGATGGGACTGCAATCCTCGTGGACACACACCTAGAGCAGTGAGAGAGCTCCACAGAGCCTTACCTAGTGGAGAGGTCTGAAAGAGGAGTACTACATCCCTGGATGTCTGCTGAGATGCTGGCCTCCTCCTGCTCCAGGGCAGCCAGCAGTGCCGCATCCTCAATATCCTCTTGCTGCTGGTCTGGACTCTCTGACTGGACCTCAGTGCTGGATGGCTCCGTCCGCTCGCTGGGCTGCTCCGTCCGCTCGCTGGGCTGCTCCGTCCACTCGCTGGGCTGCTCCGTCCGCTCGCTGGGCTGCAGAAAAGCATCTAACTTTTGGGCACGGCAGTCAGTCCGCACCATGTGCTGAGCGTAGATACGCTGGCTGGAGTCTGGCACAGAACTGGAGGAGGGTACGACATCTCCACCAGAGGAACCCGAAAGTCCTGGGAGCAGAGTCTGCATCATAGAAATAGAGGAAACATCATATTTTTACATAGTTAGATTTACCATTACAGTGTGCCACACTAGCTGGACAAGGACAGTACCTGCGTAAAATAGGTACGTGAAGAGTTGGAGCCCAACAGTTTGGCCTCCAGGTGCCTTTGGATGCTCTCAATGATGGCATCTTCGTGAAGAAAGTGGACCTCATGCTTGGTGGGGTGAACGTTGACGTCGACGTTCTGCGGGGTGATCTCTAGACTGAATTGACATGGCAGTGGGAAGTGAGGGAACAGGGAGTCGTGCTTAGCCACATGCTCAGTACCTCTTAAGAGCTTGAAAGCCAAGCTAACTCTATCCGTGTTACCTGAGGTAGAGGAAAGGGTGTGTGTTCTTGGGAAGGTAGGCAGCATAGACAGTCTCTATGGCTTTTTTCAGAGCGCTGGACTCTACCAAACGGTCTGTGATACCAATAATAAACACACTCACAGTCAGTGCAGTAACATACACAGGCAACAGAGTCTCATGCAAACACATCTCCCACCTGAACTTCTCTGTGATACGTACGGTTAATAAAGAGTAAAAAGATGCACTTCTTGACTGAGTAGTTGGCATTGGAGATGTAACCCTTCACCTTGAAGCTCAGTTTCTGATCTTCACAGCCCACTTCAATCAGCTCTCTGTTCACAGAGCACAACACTCACTCATCATCAGTTTATTGTTGTGATGCTTTGTTCTAGATTTAATGCATTCTCGTTTTTTCTAAATCCAGTGTTTGTTGGCCAGAATGTTGGGCTGCTCACTGTAATGGCGTGCTGACAATGTAAATATGGAGGTCAGAATGGCACTACAAGGAAAATAGAGATGAAGAAACAAGGGAGAGGCTGCAGTCTTACATGACTGGGTAATATCTTTTGAAGAACTACTCAATCTTCGAACTACTCACAGCCCACCTCCAGACGCAACAGCAGAACATCTGTGTCCCACAACCCAAATTACAAGAACAATGGGGAGAAACTAGGCAAGACTGTCTGGCTCTGCCATGGGGGGACCACAACAACCAACTGCAAAGCTAATACATTTACTTCCCATACTTTGCTCAATATGCAAATAAAAACAGGGCAACAGGCAAAGGCGTAGGGGGCAGCACCTGCTCACCGTGTTGCCAAACACGGACCGTATGTTGTCCACCGTTGAGGCGTTGGGAAGCGTCCTCACATCTGCCATGGTCTCCCCTTGCTGACAGGGTACAGATTCAGAATCACCATCAGAATTAACCACAACTTCCTCCTCTACTAAATAGGAGGTTCCCCACTCCATATAAATGAGTACACATACCTTTTTAACAGAAAAGCTCTTTCCTGAATTGTGAATAGCATACCTGTAAAACATTTCAAGAACTTAGCATTAGTTTATCAAGTATTTTATTAATTAGGTTTCAAAGTTTCACATGCGAGGCTCTGGAAACTTCTGCAGCACTGCAGCTGGGAGATGGCCTACAGACAGGTAACACGCCACACCATCCCCTCACCTGCTCACCACCTCCACAATCTTGCTATACTCCTCACTTGGACTCCTTAAGGCCTTCCTGCGTGTGGACACATTGTAGAACAGATCTTCTACCTGCAGAGGAACACATAGGTATACTTCCTGTACATCAGCAGGTAGCAGAATGATGCTCTCCAATACTTCGTCACTTCCCCAAACATTCCTGACTAGTCCCACACCCAATGAAGGAGACCCTCAATAGCTTCATTTATATGTGACAGCTATTCTATCATAATGCAAATGAATGACCAGGATATTTCTCTATTGTCTTCTGTCATCGACCACAATAGTAAAAGATGAATAATCAATTTGTTCAGTCAATACTACAGATGCACAGCATCACAACAATTGATATAATAGTCTGTCACATTGCAAAAGTACAGTAATTAGTGTTGTTGCTAATTTGTCTATAAATTGTCTGACAGTGGTATAACTGCAATACACTGCTCAAAACCCTGTAAAACAAAGAAATCAGAAGAAGCAGTGCTTACAAATTACACTCAGTGACAAAAAAAGTTATGCACCCAGATGTAATGGTCTGATTTGGATGTAATTTGGTAAATGTGTGGACCACCGATGGGTATGTAAATGATTTGATTTGCAAGGAGCTGGCAAGTCTAGTCACTAGGCACAGAGGATGCCTCATAGACACATTAGACAGCATTACCAGCACTTCGAGTTTGATAGGAGTCGCATTTTGGGTTTGCATGAGGTCGGGTGGTTGTATTGTGCAAGTGCCCAGCATGTGGAGCATGATGCAGATGTCACAATCACCTGATCTTGGAACCAATGGGCATGTGTGGGCACCCACACACGTCATGAAGGTTCTGGCCACCCAAGACAGACCACACCATGGGAGGATCGTCGTATTGTGCGTCAAACATTATAGAACCCCATGTCATCTGTGCCTGCCATCCGGACACAGGTAGTGGACTCTTTTTACAACACCTCATGTCACCCCGTTCCGTGTCTCGACGACTGGCATCAGCTGGACTACGAGTTCACTGTCCCATGCATAGGACTCTGTCTGGGTGCTTAAACTTAAGTGACACCACAAAGCAAATTTTCCCCCCGGCAAACCTGTGCCCTCCATGGCACCTACAGTGATCTGGGTCCCTTGATTTCCTGCACAGGGCTTGGGAGGTGCCTTTAGCTTCCCATCGCTGTAACTGGCTCTGAGGGGGGAGAGAGAACACTGAGGTTGGCTGCTGTTGGCACAGACCGCCAGCTACCACAGCGTTACGTTAAACACTTGCTTACCTGTAGGCACACTTCCCATCAGCTGTTTTCGTTGTTATGGTCACATGAGCTACATGACTTATACTGGCTAAGGCCTGCAAAGCACAGATGAGAGTAATTTCAAAAGTTATAACTAACATTAAGCAACATAGATGAGCGTTATTACAAAACAACCATGACAATCGCTTTTCTAGTTCAGATTTAGTGGTTTAAGAAAGAAATATTAAGTAGGATGACTAAAAACAACAAAAAAATTATAGCTGAATGCAGATTGGCAGCCATTTTCATTGTCAGCAGGTAGTTATATTTAAACAGTAGTAACAAAGTACACAATAACAATAGAAATGTAAACATCTTATTTCGGCCTGTGATTGTACACATATGTGAAGATGATGAAGCAGTCTGAATAACACACACTATGCTATGACACCGACCTCCCCTCTGAATCCATAAGTGCTGATGGCTGTGAGGTCTTCAAACTTCTGAAGTTTACTTGTTGTAAACCTCTCACATACTATTTCCATGTCCTCTTTCTACAGTGCAGACATACAGAACATCACAACACATGTTAGGCAGCACTGTCATGTCTTACTTTACTGCACTACGTACGAATTAAATGCAGACCGCTCGGCTCTCACCCTGATGCCTGTCCCGTTGTCCTGAATCTGGATAAGCTTCAGTCCGCCTTCCTTCACAGTCACCTGAATACTAGTGGACTTCGCATCTAAACTGTAGTAAGCATGATTTGTAATAACGCTATCCACATTATGTAGGTACATGGGAACGCTTGTAAACAATGTTTTACAAAAGATATGATGGAAAAGGGGTAAATTATAAAGTCTGCTTCATACTCGCTTCGTACTTCACTTCGTCCACCCTAAGAGTGGTCAGAATTATTGTTTCATAAAAGTATTTAATTGGGATAAATTATAATATATATTGCAAATTGGAGGATAAAACGCGGTATAAAACAGCTAGCTGTTCAATGAGAATTCAGAATACCGAAAAAATGAAATTATTTATGTGTACGGCATTTATACCTACATCACCGAATGATTACCAGAGAAATATCACTATTAGCCGTTAGCCAAGTAGCTCAGTTTCTTACCAGTTTTCTATCATTTCTTTAATTGCATTGGTGGGTCGCTGAATGACTTCACCGGCCGCAATGCGATTCACCACGGTTTCGTCTAGCCTTCGGATAACACCAGCCATATTTCGGGTGGACCGGTCCAGTGAAGCGGGGAGCTGCGGTACCCACACCTAGTCAACTAATTCAGGCTAACACAGCCCGCCGCGCGGCCATGACTGACAGTGCGCGCCAGTCCCGCCCACCGCGAAGCACGAGCGAGCGGGGCGCGTGTCCGCACACCAGGCGCCGCTCCATTGGCTGCAGTCTTTCTGTTTCTTAACCCATTGAAGCCTGTCGTTCGGTGTAACTCATGGTATGTATGGTACAGCATGTGCAATTGCTACTATATCACACTAATATAATATTACTAATACTAATATACTAACATATGGATGGATGGATAATACTTTACTCAATTTTTGCTTTCAAACTGTGTGTGGCTCCACAGGTTACGATGCTGTGCTTGTGACCGAAGAGTCACCAATTCTTATTCAGCGCTTAGCAGAGTAATTTCATTGTCGGACACTAGAGAAATGCTGTAATATAAGCATTTCCTCAATTGCTCCAGGGTCTGCATGATCCTGCTTTCAATTGTATTGTATTTTGCATCTAAAACCAGTAGTCTATGCTTTAGATGTAATTCGGCCTACTCTTGCGTTCACCTCCACCTCACACAGCGTGAGTATTTTATTAGACCCTGGGATGATGATGCTGACATAACGACCCTCCATGTTGTGACACTGAAAAGTGGTGGAAGCTCCCGGCGTGATGGAGGAAACAGTTTCACTCCTAAAAGAAGGAACAAATTCATTTAACTTCATCTGTCAGTTGAACAGACACTTCAGTCTAAAAGTACTTAAAGGACATATGCAGCACTATACCAGCTTTGGGTTACTATGCATGGAATGAGATTCATTGATTATGTCAGTTTTATCTATTATTTTATGCACTGGGGCAGCATTGCGGCTCAATGTGTATCGCAGCTCCAGGGTTGGGGGTTTCTTTGTTTTCCCCATGTTGTGCAGCTCCCATAGTCCAATTTGGTTAATGCAGCCTCCAAACTACTAATGATATATGAGCGTTTGTATTTGTGTGTGCCCTGTGACGCACTGCGTCCCATTCAGGCGTGTGCCCTGTGACGCACTGCGTCCCATTCAGGCGTGTGCAATGTGACGCACTGCGTCCCATTCAGGCGTGTGCAATGTGACGCACTGCATCCCATGCAGGTTTACCTCTGTCTCATGCCTTATGATTTAACTTTTTTGTTTCATATTATAGACCATGTATTAAGGTGTGCATTGAATCGTCTGAAAGGGAGAGATACGCACCCTTGCTGGAGGGATTTCATACAAAACTATGTGATCAGATGCAATCAACGTGCAAGATCTAACAAAAACAACAGGTCCAATACTGTAAGCTGGAATTAAATGCAAAAATCTAATGTTTATCATTAGATTTATAAATCAGGTTATACATTTAGGGAAACAAAAATTTATTGACAAGTTAAATATACACCAACAATCATACACAAAATCAGTTCTCAACGAAAAAGGTTTTATATAAAATCTTTCGTGTATAAAGTTCAGGCCCTTTCAGCATACAATGGCTTGGTTGCAACTCATTTTTGATGCAACTAGATGCTAAACTGATTGATCCTACCCATCAGATTCAGACTAAAGATTTTCAATGGAAATTCTTCTATCAGTATACTCTGGTTGTTAATGTTAACCTTAAAACAATAACATAAACAAACAAACCAGCAGAACAGAATATTTTTAAGTTTCTTCTTATGCTCACTGTCCATCAGCGGATGTCACATTTCATGGCTGTTGTAGATTAAAGCTACATTCCTACGAAACTCAATCAACAGTGTATGAGCCCCCAGAGGAATGACCCGAGACAGTAAAGTCATTTCCATTTCCTCCTTTCCTCATCTGGGAACACATGTCTTGTGGAAGGTCCCCAACCTATAATGTCCATAACACAACAAACGAAATCTAAAGAATAAGTTGTACATTGCCTGCAATGTAAATGATTGGCACTAGTTCAAAGTTAGTTTAGTTTATTTCTATGGCATATTTCAGACAACCAGAATTGACACAAAGTGCTGTACAAACCAGAAAAGAATCGCATCATGACACTAGATGGAATAACACACTAGATTTCTGAGAGCAAGGCGAGATGGAGATTTGAGTGCGCCTGTGAATGGCTCACCGATGCTAGGTATCGGGTACCGCACACCTCTGAGCAGAATGGACTGTCCAGTCACACAGCATGCAGAAGATACAGGTAACATAACATATTGGAGCGTTCCATCAGCAAGCAAACCATGGGGGTTTTCTTTACCTTAATCAGCTGAATGTGAGGAAAACCACTAGTCCATTAACTCATCTTCTAACCACTCATCTTGATCAAGGACATAGGGGTGAAAAACAGTCAATCTGATTATAAAACTGCATCTCTCCTGGGCATTCCTTCATTAAGTCAGTGGTCATTTTCCTAGATCCCCCCTCTGCCTGGGCTGCTGTTCCCATCAACGAGAAGCAAGGATGTCCTCCTCATAGTCACCCTCTCCTGCAAATTCCTTGTCAGTGTTGTCCTGGTCCCATCCTGGTACATTTTGCTGCGTGATCTCATCTACGTATATCTGGAAGGATAGATATACACACACACACACACACACACACACACACGCACATGTAGGGTATACCTATCCTTATGGGGCCCGCTCATTCACTTC
>JAODJX010000451.1:0-27161 GCA_026776945.1 Isichthys henryi
TGGAAACAATCGGGGAATCACACGTGGGAAACCAGGGGGCGTGGCACACGGGAGGAGCGGACGAGTTGAGCATAACAATATTTATGATCATTATAAATATGTTTGAGGATAATATGCTTCAAGGTATGTTCACTGAGATGCTATCTTTGCAATGATATTTGGTCCTTGTGGATGACATTCTTTTTATTGTACTGAATTATTGTTGTTGGATGCATTTCAAATGAAGAAAATTTAAAGTGTCATGCAAAGAAGCATTTTATAAGCCTAAGTGTGTTTGTATATGGGATGTAAAAACATTGCTTTAAGATGCAAAATTAAAATGCTGGTGATCCTTATTACAGAAGGAAGTTTATCCAGTACGTGGAATGAAAAACAAAGTTTACCAAAATCTCAGAACTCAAGGGGAAGGAATTCATTTCCAGCCATGGATACAGTAATATCATTTCCGTTAATGTTGAAAACTGTACTTTTTGTCTTGCTTACTTCAAGCAACTCATTGTAAGTTTTGATAAGTGTGTTCCGTGCAAATATGACTCCGTCATGAGTGAACTTGTATTTGTCCAATGCGTTCTAGCCAACCAGAAGCTCAAAGAGAAGTCGTTTGGTCTACGAAGATGACGATGGGCAGTTCACCTCCAGGTCTCCTAGAAGAAGTCAGAGAGTGACAACTGTGCCTCAGGTCTAAAAAAATCCACTATCCTTCCCTTCCCGAAGTAACCAAACATGCATTCGCTGTTTTGAAAGCACAGCAGGATGGACAACATAATCATTCTTCTAAAGCAGCAATACTGTTGCTCCTGGATTTTTGGTGGTATTTTGGTGGGATTATGCAGCTCCTTTGTTTGTGTTGCAATTAAATATAATTTTTCTCATTGTGGTACCACAGAAATTTTCAAGCTTCCCAACACCGGATAAGAAAGCATCGCAAAAAATTGGGTTGCGATTACGAAACCTACTCAAACTCCCCAAAGCACATAAATGGTGCATTTATGAATGGTTTTATTCAAATATTGACAGGTGAGTCTTAAAATAAAATTATTTTTAGCAATTAAAATTTATCCATTTGATATGCCTTGGATCTTTTCCACATTAATATTTTCTGGCTGTTTTGTACATAGGCCGCTATTTGAAGGGGATAATGACTTCTGTCTTTGCCTGAAAGAGTCATTCCCAAACCTCAAAACTAGAAAGCTGACTAGAGTTGAATGGGGAACTATCAGAAGACTGATGGGCAAACCAAGACGGTATGGTGTAGTATTCTTGTTACGTGAATTTCAGTGCTGTTTCTTGTGAGTGCTATGTATAAAGAAAGGACTGAAATTAAGCAATTGATTTTGAAATTAAAACCTGGGACACTAATCACTCATTAGGGAAAAAAAGGTACCAAAAACATTCCTTGCATTTACAAATGACATCACATGTATGTGTTTTGATGGTCATACAGTTTGATAAACAACCAGTATGGCTCTTCCCAAAGGTGCTCATCTGCATTCCTCACCGAAGAGCGATCTGCATTAAAGCAAAAAAGGCAGAAAATCCGGTTGCTCCAGCAAAGGAAATTCACAGATGTATCGCACTGCAAAGACCTTCCAGAGGAAATCCCACTGCCTTTAGTTATAGGAACGAAAGTCACAGGTATAATTGAGCTGTGTTGCTTTGATAAGGTGACGTTTTTAGACAATGGGATACAGTGTATTGATGGCTCTCTTCGCTTACAATAAATGTAATGTTATATTTTAATAGATTGGTGCACTAGTTGGCTTTGATGGCTATTTATCTTAAGACTGAAACATTTTAATAAACAGGCCGTATTGTAATCTGGATAATTTTTAGGGTCTTTCACGGACATGTTTGCTTTCACGCTATTTGTACTTGTATTCTTAAATTACATAAATAGTAAATTCTGTGGCATTGTTTTACGGTATTCATTACTGTTTAAACAGTTCTATGACCCAAGGCAATCTTGTGCATTGAAATGCATTTTTTTTGCTTCACAGCTCGTCTCCGAGGAGTTCATGACGGTTTATTCACAGGACAAATTGATGCAGTTGACACAAGTGCAGCCACCTATAGGGTGACCTTTGACCGGAATGGTTTAGGAACTCACACTGTTCCTGACTACGAAGTCCTGGTAGGATTGTTGGCAGGCTAACTGAAAATATGTTCTACTTCATTGTGCGCGCATATGATGAATTGCTTGAAATTGAGTGTCATGTGATATGTATTTGAATGCACTGGGATGAAGAAAAACCTGAATAGATGGTAGTTGTACCATTTAGCCAGTAGTTTTAAATTAAGATAACAAATGAGTCAAATATTTCACACTATCAGTGGCTAATAATGACAGATAATAAATGTTAGCTTAGCATCATGGCTATCATGTTTGTTACTAGTCAAAACAACTGTTTTTAAGATGTACTTGAACTTGATGTTGGATCAGTGACACCACTTTTCCCTCTTTCCTCTGCAGAGCAATGAACCACATGAAACGATGCCTATATCTGCTTTTGCTCAGAAGCAGAGGCCTTCCCGGTTCCAAGCCTTAATGACCCCACCCCGCGTGCCTTACGCCCCCTCCTCTCAGCCTGCTTTAATGGTACTGCCGTTCCTATTTCTATGCCCTGACCAAGAATGATTTTGCTTTTGATGCATTTAGCATAAATGTGTTTTATATGTTAAAGCTTAGTTGGGTAATTCCAGGCAGAAGTCCATTTGTCACATTCATAATGCTAATAAAAATATGATGTCTTTCTGTCATGACCGCTCGTCCGCTCCTCATGTGTGCCACGCCCCCCTGGTTACCCACGTGTGATTCCCCGATTGTACCCAGCTGTGTCTTGTTCTTGTGATTGATCCTGTTGTATTTCAGTCCTGGTCTTACCTGTTTCCCTTGTCCGTCATTGTGGTATGGTGAAGTCTGTGAGCGTCAGCCCTCGTATTCTGTCCTGCCCTCGTAATAAACCCCGTATTTACCCCGTATTCTGCCTGCCTGCGTCCTGCTTGCTCGCCTGCCCGCACGATCGCTGCTTGCATCCGCCCCGATCGTGACACTTTCTAATGTGTAAATTAATACATGAATTTTGAGGATATGTCTGTATCCAACCCAAAACATTACATGAAATGATTTGCAAATTGACTGGGTGATATTAAGCTTGTCCATGCTCTGAGGCCTCTTTTTTTTTGTCAATATGAGGTTAAATCAATAACAGTTGAATTGGCCAATTAACTTTGTTGTTAAGATGTTGATTTAGAATAAATTAAGCAAGGACTAATATGGGGATGTGTGTTAATTTCTTGATTTAGTTTTGGTCTCTGCATGTTTAGATGCTCTCTACTAAAATGAGATTGAGATGAAGATAGTAATGTTCATGAACTCCTTAAGTTTATGAGCTATGCTTTTTGAAGGATAATGACCCTCTCTTGGGTCAGTCACCCTGGAAGAGCAAAGTGCTGGGCACCGAAGGAGAGACACTCGGGGGGTTCCCTGTCAAATTCCTTGTACAAGTTGTAAGTCTGCTTTTTATGTTAAGAAAATCATGTGTTAAACTTTCATATTTTAAACTTTATTTTCATGAAAAATTCTCTCCATTGCAGACACGATTATCAAAAATCCTGATGATTAAGAAGGAACATATTAAGCAGCTCAAGGAAATGAACACAGAGGCTGAAAAACTGGTACTTAAGTTATTCTTTCATATTCTTTCATTACACACACTTTTGTGACGCTTGTGAAACCATTGCACTATTCAGTAGTTCGATGACTTGACATATACTGTATGTAATTACTATTTTATTACTGTATAATAACTTTTTTCTGACTTGACTACTACAAATTCAACTTTAAAGACAGACTTGGGGAATGGAACTTGTTTGTAAATTGGGGACTGCCTGTACCGGCATTTGTTGAGATGCTTAAATGTTGTTTATTATTATTATTATTATTATTATTATTACAGAAATCCTACTCCATGCCTATTGGGTTTGAGTTTCAGAAGAGATATGCCACCATTGTGCTGGACCTAGAGCAGTTAAATAAAGACCTGAACAAAGTCTTGCATGAAGTACAGCAGTATTGCTACAAGGTAGGCCAGTCGGGGGTTAAATAGTTCTGTAAAAGGAATGACAGAAAACACTCTGTGATGCATGGTTGATCATTCCTGTTCATGTAATGTTTTGGAAATGCTGATTCTATTGGTAATTAAGGGATTGGTGTCCTGTATACACTTGTTTGATTGTAAACAAAATGTTAAACCTAAATATACGGACAGCATATTTTTAGTTCTAGGGTGATTTGTTTAATTATTACTGTAAATTAGCTGTAGACTCTGCATTTTACATTCAAACAGTGACTTTAAGTAGAAAGGACATTGAAAGGACTACAGTTTGTTCTGCATTGCCCAAGACTATCTTGTAGTGACATTTATCATCTAGGTATCGTGGTTACACCACATCTCTGGCCCCTGTCCAGTGTTGATAATGTGATCTTTTCAGCTGGCCCCTGAGCAGGGCATGCAGCCGGCCGACCAGCCCACTGATCTTCGGCGGCGCTGTGAAGAGGAGGCTGAGGAGCTTGTCCGGCAGGCCAACACGCACCCCGGTGGTCAGCTATGTGTCCAGAACAAAGGCCTTACCCACCTCATCTCCAGCCTCACTACTCTGCTGCTGCAGATAAAGGCAAGCTGCCAAACTCCTTTAGGTCCCTTTCATATTTCTCATTCTATATTACTAATATTTCACTTTCTTTTTTAGTCCTTGGCAGAAGAAAATGATTTAAATTCATTTGAGTTCAAGTCTTTGACAGATTCTCTTAATGACATCAAAAACTCAGTAGACAGTTCCAACAGCAGGTAAGAATATATTCATTTCATTATCAGTCTGTATTCACAAGATGAGTACTCATCAGGGTTGTTATTGGCAATAACGATAAAAATTAGAACATTTTCATAAATAAGGAATGAAAATTAAAGTATTGTTTCTAAAACTTAAAAAATATAATTTTTCATTAGTTTAGCTAAATAATATTAAAGTAATCATTTGTTTTTCCTCCTTCATGGAAATTGAGGAAACATAATTCAGTATGTTGCCTTCAGATGACCATTACTAAAACCCAAAACATGTTTTGCCCATTTTGAGGACATTAGCATATAATGTGCACTGTGTATTCATGTGGGGTTCTCTATAGATCAGATCCATAAAATAGCTCTGGAACTTTTCAGGTTGTTCATAGAAATACATTTACTAGATTTACTTAAGCTGAATATAAATTATAATTAATAGAAATGTATACTTTTAAATACCCACTAATAAAACCACACTGAAATGAAGTAAAATTAAACTGTATTTCAAAAGGAAATTGAAAAATATAAAAACCTAAAAAAAAAAAAATCAAACTGTAATAACACTGGTACTCATTCATTCATTCATTCATTCAAGTATAGATGGTGGTTTCAACTACTTGAATATCAAGCAAAACAATACAAGCTTACACATTCCAGATAGGGCTGTCCCTCTTACCCCCCCCCCCCGCCCCCATTGACAATCTGAAGACATGCATTTCAGATTTAAAAATATTTAGATTGATGATGATAATACAGTGAACCTTTTAAATCTGGTGTAAATATTTATTTCTTTTTATTAATCAAGTATGTTTGTTTTACAGCTGTTTTCAGAATAATGTGGAGATCCATATAGCGCACATTCAGAGTGGCTTGAGTCAGATGGGGAATCTTCATGCATTCGCTGCCAACAACACCAACAACATTTGAGTTGTAATCTGTGGAGAGTAAAGAGTTTTTATAAAAAAAAAAAAAAAAAAAAAAAAAGTCTGTTTTGTGTCATGATGTGTAAATCCGGGGCATAATATGACATACTGGGAGAGGGCTTATACATGTCAGTTATTCTGTTTTCAGTCACTTGTATGACATTGTTTGGTGTCAGTATGTGGTGGTAGGGTTTTTGTGTTACTCCATGTTTGGAATAACTTGGATATTAGTTTTGAGTAAATATCTGAGTGAACAAATTTAGGTTTTCAGCTTTAAGGCTTTTTGCTTTTCTCTTGTTTATAGTGTAATGAAAATGTACATTCACTCTAAAATTCAAACGGATTGTTAAACTTAAACCCCAGTTCAGGTCTCACATAATTTAATGTTAATCCGATATTAACTGGATTTACATCTGTAAAATCCCATTTTGTTTTGAATATTGGCTATTTTAAACTATGCATTACCAAAATGTTGTTGGTTTTTTTGGGAGGAAGCAGGATGTCTTGCACAATACAAATTTGACCTTTTGATGCCAAGCAAGACTGCATGTGTGTTATACCTTTCATTACTTCATATAACCTATATTGGCCTCTTGTGTGATTTGAGATTTTTTGTGCGTTTGTGTGGGGGGTTGTCAGGGGCGGTAATGCAGCACAAAATACTTTTGTATTTTGTATGATGCAAAATATGGAGGAATACTTAAACTAAAAGTTTCGACTTAAGTTTCTTGGTTCAGTTTCTGCAATACTTATTTGCAGCTTAATGTTTTAAGCCTTTTAATTTTGTAATATTGCAATGCAGAATTTTTCCTACTTTAGCCTGTATTAATGAACATAGTGCTTTGTAAAGTATTGGTATAGATTACTGTAAAATTGTACTTTTTAGAGGCTCAGAAGGTTTTCTCAATGTTTCAAGATACTTTCTGGTATTTGAGAAGTAAATTGTGTAAGCATATACATTTTTCCACAAATTTTGTATACAGTTATAAAACAGTATTTTATAAGCAAGAGTGTTTTATTTACCATTGGTACAACTGCTGTTGGACTGATGCCTATATTTAAGCCTAAATGAATAGGCAGTTAATGCACCACGTTACTTGCAGATCTTTACCTAAAATGAACGGAAGCATTACTTGTGTATTTATAAATGGTAATTTCAGTGGATGGCCATTCAGTTGACCCTCAAATTACCCATTAAGCTGTTTATTTGTAAATATCTTATTTGAAAATATTAAACACAACCTTCTTAAAGCGATTTCTCTACGTGGTCTGTTTTGTTTTGTAACTTCAAGTTTTTCATCAACAATGTGACTCTGGTCATGCCTATGACTAATACGGTGGTACATCGAATACATTTAAAAGTTCATTTGTCAATTTTCACAAGAATTGCTAACAGCTCTTACATAATAATAAGAAACAAGCGCCTGTGACAGCGACATAAAATCAAATGGTGCCTGTGCTGAAAATGTCCTGCGTTATGCTTGGAAATAGCGTTTCTATGTCATGTAACTTTATAGCAGACTAACCAGTTCTCGGTTAAGGATTATTGTGTTTAGTACTGTTGGCACAGTCGGAATTAAAATGGGTGTTGCGACGACGCGGTCTTCAAATTTTTTAAGGAACTCAATGAATTCATGTCTCATAATTGATCATTTACGATAATATTCCATAGTTCGACATTATACAACTACCAGTACTCTTACTAATGTTTCTGTATGCGCGTATCATCGGCGCACTATTAGACCTCCCAGCCTCCGCGCCAGCCGGAAGTTCCGGCGCGAGCTGGTCGGAAGTAGGTACGTGGCCACCCCGGTTGACATTAGTCAGGATGGCGATGGAGGTGCGGGCTCCAGATCGCAGCGCCGGCGGCTCCGGTCGTCTGGAAGTCTCAATCGACGGCTTGACACTGAGTCCCGATGCAGAAGTCGAACCCGACGACGGCGGAAGCTCAAAGACTGACTTACCCGACAATGGTAGCCAAGTTCAGAGTCATTCTGGGAAGAAGGATGGAGAGGTGGACGAAACTGCCAGAACCGTGGAAAGAAAATGGGGCTTTACTCTCCAAGAGCTATATAATTTGGCACTGCAATTCTTTAAAGGTATTACCACTTTCCTACTGTCGATATAGTTTAACACGCTGGGTTTTTCAAGTTGACTTCTTCATTCTGCAGTGGAGAACGAACTAGGGTAATTCTTGGTAATTATGCGCAAGGGACTTGAATTGTACTTCGTTTTGCTGGGAAAACAGACAAGCAAATATAGCTTGTTGGTTTTTATTAGCTATAGCGTGTTGCTAAGACAAGCGCTATAATCACAGTTCATTGTGGTTAGTTAATTAGGCATATTTGCCAGGAGAGGGTGTTTCGTACATCGGCATGTAGTTGATATCACCTTAATGAATAGAAAAACCCTGTGTACACTCATTGGATGTTTTCAGATGTCTGAAAATTTAAACACTAGTCTATTTTTTAAACTGAACTGTTGGTTATAATAGTAGTAGTAATTGTCAGGTTGATAATTGCTGCTACAGATCTGGAGTCACTTATTGGCGTTTGAAACTAGTTGATTGTGTCTGACCGAGTTTGACAGGTATTTCCACTGGAGGGTTGTGTACCTGTTAAATATAAAAATGTTCTTGCTAATCAAACCGCTAAGTAACGTTTGCTCGCACGTTCTCGTTACGAAATTAATTTACACTTTAATCTGAAACGGAACGACTGAGTTTAGGGAGTAGTTTGTTAAAACAATGAAGGTTAAAGCAGAAATGGTGTTAATTTTAACTTGTAATCGGAGTCGTATAAAGTAGGGTCTTCTGGTTTCTGTGGTTTTGTAGACTAGATTCCACTGATTTTGATGTCTTTGCCTTGGCACATTTTCTGAGACGTGCTTTATTAAAATAGAGTACCCGTTCATCTTTATGAATGCTTAATGTAATTTGTGAAGATCATTTAAACTTCATTTTCAAAGTCTTTGAACTTCATTTATTTATTTAAATTTTTTCCTTTGGTTTTGTTTATGGGGTATCTCCTGTAACAGGGGTTTTGCATGTGCATAATGCTTTTTATGAGGCTACCTTCTAGACGAATAGTCAGAAGGCAAAAACACTCAAATTAGTTGAGAACTCCATTATACACCACTTGGTCACAGGCCTATGCTGAAGAATGTTTATGTAGTTGTTGGTACAACCAGAAGAGGGCATAATCCAGGCATTGAAAGAAGCGAGCCTTTCTTTATCTTCTGACTGCTTTCTTTGGAAATGCAAACTTGATGGTATACTAAATAGACCTTTGCTGGTTTTTCCTGTTGCCAATAAGAACATTATTGTCTTATTTTTTATGTGAGCTAAGCCCTCCAGATAACTGGAGAAACAGTAGAACCAATTGTGTTACCTGTTGCTTAGCAAGATTTGTCTCCTGAAGATCTTATATCTCACTAAGATGGTGCTAGCAGAGGAATGAATTTCCTTACATTCCTGACTAGCGTTGGTCTTTGTTTAATGCCATGGTCATGCAAATTAATTGTGGAATTTCAATCACTTCCATCAGAAGATGTTTATTTCTTGAACGCAATAATTAAATTTGTGGCTAATCCAACAGTATGATTTTTAATGATCAAATACATCTGCTTTTGATTTCTGATAACAATTGACAAAGTTTTATATGGAAATAAAGTAGACATTAGCATTGTTTTAGAATAACTGTTTTTGCAAATGGGAAGTGATTTTTTTTTTCCCCTACAGTTTCTTGCATACTCCATATACTGATCTTCTGTGCAGCTATAGAATATAGGGTTGCTTAACTTAAAAATTTACAACACTGGTTTAAGAGTGTGTTTATTATTTCTGTGTATGCATGCAGACTAAGTAACTTTAACCATAAAGTTTCTGGTCTGTAGCCTAAAGTGTAATCATTGATTATTAACATTTACAAGTGCACGGTACGGTGTAGCATGCCATACCTTACGTATTTATGACTGCTCTGCTTGGAATCAGTATTGTCATTGTTTTTTCTTTTAATGCAGTTGGTATTATGAACTAGTCAGTGCACGATGCCTAGTTTTTCAGGTATGGGTGCTTTTCCTAAAAACATGCCACACCTCCAGGACCTGCGTTGAAGAGTAGGCTTGCTTTGCCTGGTCAAATTTTGTATCATTTATTTGCGCCGCTGCTTGGGCTGATTTGTTTATTGCACCACCTGCTTAATAAGGATGTGGCAGGTGGCCTGCAGCCTATAGCTGAATTTTTTTTTTTTTAAATGAGTTCTTCAGTGGCAGACAGTTCATTTACTGCTATTGTGAGATACGAGAGGCTGGGGCCTGCTTTGTCACTCAGGAAGGAGAGTCAGGTGATCTGGATTATTACATTACATTTATGTATTTAGCCCAGACTTTGGTCCAAAGGCGACATACAAGTGAGGAGCAGAGAACAGGGTCACCCAGTATCCCTGGAGATATTGGTACTTGGGGTTAAGTACCCTGCTCAAGGGTCCAACAGTGACATCACTCTGCCTGCCTCGAGATTTGAACCAGCAATCTTCTGAGGAGAGACACAGAATTATTATCCACAGAGCCACACTGCCCTATATTACTAAGCATTTGATCCATCTGTGTTTCCTTGACAGCAATTTCTCTGTACTTTTGTTAAGCAGCAAAGACTTTTAACTGCCACATGTCTGTTTCCTCTTGTCAGTTCATCTGTGTAATTTTTTTGTGTTACCCCTGTCTGCCTAAAAAAGGAAAACTTTATTATATGGGTGTTCCTACACTTACAGTGGGATTACCTTCTGATGAACCCGCTGTAATTGGAAGATATTGTCGAATATGATATCATAAGTGAATAACTGTCACTGATTTAAAAAAAAAAAAAAAAAAAAAAACTACTGTAAGTAATTAAATACCAGTAATTGAAAAGTAAATAAATGAGTACAGGTTCATTTAATAATAATAATGATGCTTTATTGATCCCTTGGGGAAATTCTCTTTTCGCCTACCCCATCTTGCTCACCATGACACACTGACATATATGTAGGTGAGATTAAGCTTGGCAGTGAAGGGGAACCACCTGCAGCGGCGCCAGTGGAGCTGGGGCTTAAGGGCCGTGCTCAAGGGCCCACAGACGTGGCTATTCTGCCGAAACTGGACTCCAGCTGACAACCTTCCGATTACAGGCACAGAGACACAGAGCCACATGCTCTCCCCAAAAAAGGGAGTCTGGATTAGGGTCGACCGCTTAGCTCACTCAGCCTGTTGAAATCGAAATATCATTAATTGAACAATTGCAAAACATAGAGCATCTATAATTCTCAATTGCTACCAGATGTCACCTGATTTTGTTTGCCATCTGGACCTGATGTTCTCATATGGACATACCCGAATGCTTCAGATCACACGTGTATTTGTTAATATCAGGCAACACTTATTACTGTGTATATGGCTCCCACCTGCATGCTCCACAGAAAATAAGCTGAAGGATTCCTTTCTTAAACATCAATATGTGCTAGTAGACTTGATCAGAGACTGACTTATTGTAATAATTCAGAAACGTACCTTGTCTCCCTTGCCTAAAAGATTAAATTGAATTTCATCATAGTGTTGCTTTTAATAAAAAATAAATGTATGATATGGAAGTATCTGTTGTAACAATGCTGTATTATAGCTTTATAGGATATTACCAAATTCCTAAGGAATATGCTCCGCAATGTAATTGTAATGTATCTTTACCTTTTATACCAGTTTAACTGGATTAACAAAGTCTGGATAATTTACTGGATGAGTACACAGAAAATTTAAGCATAAGACACTTAAGGTACATGGAAGTGAGTGAAGGGTGGATTATTTACAGTTACACCGACTTACTTAACTGCTTTATGGTATTGCCATTGTTGTAATTATATGGTAATGTAACGTAGATGCTTCTATATTCGGGCTCCCTAATTCCGGTCCTGGAGGACCAGTTGCGCACTGTAGATTTCCCTGTTCAGACACACCTACTAAACCTGGTAATTAGTTGATTAGGGTGCATGATGAGCAGAGGAATCTGCAAATTGTTTTGGATTATGACCCACCAGTTCCAAGATTTGGGAACGCTGTTCTGAACTTTTAAAAGGACAGTTAGAATTATATAAATAAATGTTCTTTTTTTCCTTTCCTTCCTCCAAAAGAGAAAGATGGCAAAGCTTTCCATCCAACATATGAGGAAAAACTCCACCTTGTTGCCCTCCACAAACAGGTTTTACTGGGCCAATTCAACCCAGACATTTGCCCAGAAGTAGGATTCTTTGATGTCCTGGGAAATGATCGAAGGTAACGCTTATCACCATTATCACAAGTTTTTAAAAATAAAGAAAGTAAGCTGCAAGCTACTGATTTATTTATTGCCTTGCCTGGGAGTCAAAGAAAAAAATAAAAAAATATTTTCCCATTATTTTGTATGTAAACCAGTATTCATCAATTATACCTCTAAAATATGGAATTCACTACCTATAGACATCAGCGATGCTAGCTTGCAACATACATTTTAAACTTTCTTTTAAAAATATCTCTTCACTTTAACCTTTAGCTATTGTGTGACTTGATACATGCCTGAATTATTTTTGCACTCTACTTGCACTTATGCAATACCACATAAAATGCTGTATTTTATTTGAATTTATGACATTTAATGTTATGTTTAATAATTATATGGATACAGTTTTTATTTTAATTGTTAGGTGGATTCAACCTAAGCTTTTACTCTCCTTTTAATTAAATTTAGGATGAAAACCAAATTCAATATCCAAGTTTTTCCATATTTATTTAGAGGATTTTTGATGAATGTTTCAGTGCACAACAATGGAAAATATGATATCAAAACAAATTAGAAGTTCTTATACATCAGCAAAGTTATGAACAGTTCTGAAATGAGAATTGATTTTGTTTGAGCGGGAGAAATTTTATTAAAAGGTAAAAATGGCAGAGATTTTATCATTTTAGCGTAAACACTTGGAGGCACCTGGAAGGGATCATTATTCACATTCATTCTACATGCCTTGTTAACTGAGTTTGCTGCTCCTTCAGGAAAGAATGGGCCGCCTTGGGCAACATGACAAAGGAAGATGCTATGGTGGAGTTTGTGAAGCTGTTGAACAAATGCTGCAATTTATTTGCGCCCTACGTCACTTCGCACAAAATAGAGAAGGAGGAACAGGAAAGGAAGAGGTACAGTTTACGGTTCAGCTATGAAATGCAAAAACAAAACAACGATTGTCATATCTTGAGACCTTGGGGAAGAGTCCATTCCCTGGCCATGTTTAATTAATATTTATTTTGCCCTCTGCTGACTCCGTTTTTTTTTTTTTTGTCCAGGCAGGAGGAGCAGGAGCGCAAGCAGTTGGAGGAGGAGGAGCAGGAACGGCGGCGACTGCAGGAGGAGCGGCTGCGGAGGGAGGAGGAGGAGCGGCTGCGGAGGGAGGAGGAGGAGAGGAGGCAAGCTGATGAAGAGCGACTGCGTATGGAGCAGCAGAAGTGAGTCTTTGTATGACGGCTCCTGTAGCGCAACAAGCAAAGCATTGTGCTAATAACACAAAAGTCGTGGTTTTGAATCCCAGGGAGTACAAGTAAATTGTAACCCTTGTCTCTGTTCAAAGTTGCTTTGGATAATTGAGGAAATGTACACTTCTGTCCCAGAGCCCTGGTTGTTATTAAGGCGATGAGCATATAGCTGCAATATTAGAAAAACGTGTGTCATGTTGATACTTCTGTTATTCAGCTAATTTGGTCTCAATCCTCAATTTCACTTTTTAAACTGTTTATTTCTTTAAACCTCAAAGATTCATTGAACGCTTAAGAAATGCTCATGCTGTTTTTAGTTAACGTGTCAATTAACATTAAAGCAGTAGGAATTTATTGTGGGGTTTTGACACTAACTTGACAGATTGCAAATACTGGAAACTGTGTCTCGATCATTCTGGCCTCTCTGGATTTTAAAACGTGTCACTGGAGATTTCAAGTTGTCAAATAAGCATGCTTTGGATACGCACCTGTGACTGGGTCTGACACAGGCCCCCCTAGGCGGGTTCATTCCGAATGGTTTTGAGATGGCCCAACTGTGCACGGTTCCCCTGCTAGGCAGCAGATCATGGCGGCGCTGAATGCCCAGACGGCGGTGCAGTTCCAGCAGTATGCCGCCCAGCAGTACCCTGGCAACCCTGACCAGCAGCAAGTGCTGATCCGGCAGCTGCAGGAGCAGCACTACCAGCAGTACATGCAGCAGCTCTACCAGGTGCAGCTGGCCCAGCAGCAGGTACACAGGAAGACGCGGGAGGGGGAGGGGGAAGGTGTCCTCAAGGCCGCGAAGCTGTGTACTTATCGGGATATATTGGGGATCGTTAACTATTAGGAACAAACTTCTTTTCCCTCTGTACATTTTTGCATAGGCCCATTAGGTATTTTATTTTATTTATTTGGTTCAGACAGAACAGCGTACCAGTTAGGATCAGAGAGCAGGCTTAGTTAGTCCCTGGAGTTGTTGGGGTTAAAGGCTTTGCTCAAGGACCTAATGGTGATATTGGTCTGCAAGGTATGGGATTTGATCTGTTATTGTGTCTAATAAACTAGTTGACACATAGATAATGTTCTTTTGGTTCCTCGAGTCGACCTGGCTAATAGTATAGGGGTACGTGTTGGTTACTGTGGGGATATCGCTGCATAAAATTAATTATCCTAACAGGCTGCCCTACAGAAGCAGCAGGAGGCCACACCTGCATCAGCTGTGACAGACAGTCGGCTGAGTGGCCCGCCCCTGTCGCCTGGAGACAGCCACACGGTCAACGGGCAGGCCGGGACACCCACCGAGAGCCCAGACAGGGACATGGAGCTGGAGGCTGCAGAAGACCTGCTGGAGAATGGGCCACAAGGCACACGTAGGTCCCAAGTCAAATGTTGTGGCCAAAAGTTCATACTCATTTTGGCATGGGAGGTCAACCAGAAGGTCACAGTGACCCTCCCTGCCTAACCTTACATAGTCCAGCTGCCCAGTCTGTCAATCAAAAACCTCCTTATCCAGTCTGTGTTGAACAGAAGATATTTCGGGAAACAAGGCGTAAATCAGGGTACATCTAGCATACCACTTCCAACATCCTAGTGCTTAAAGCTTTACAGGATAATTCAAACTTGGCACAGTTTGTTTAGTTCCCTACAACACATACTGTTGTCATCATCAGCGGGATGTAAATGTACAGGCCAGCCTGGTTATAATTTAATACTGTCCAGTTTCAGTTGGTTATAGAAGGCTAAAAGACTGATAGGCTGGTATTACTAAGGGAGAACAGGGACTAGGCCTGACCAATATGAACAATATATGGACTTCCTGTCAATTCAAATGGTAATAAAATGAAAAATTTGGGAAAAACTGTGCTTGTTGCCACACATCAGCCTGTCACATTGCAGAAATAAATGCAGTGTCAGCCAGTCATATGGTAGTCTTTTAAGAACTAGTAATCTATGCCCAACGAATGCACAGCATGGTTGATTGAGTAAGCAAGTTTGGTTGAGTTAGCTGAGCATGCCACATTGCCACATGTTAGTGTTTTGGTAATATTACGGAAGAGATAAGCATACACTCGGAGAAAAATTCGGTGTCTGTGAAGAAAATGACTCAGCAGCCTCAACATCTTTTTAAAAAGGATATATTCTGTATAAAGAATGCACAAACAGTAGAAAGTCCGAAGTGTAAAAGACTGGAGCTGTGTACTGTAAACTCTGCCAAAAATCTTTGCCATCTAAAACTGGAAATACTGCAAACTTATTTCACCACTTGAAACATTACCATCAAGTATAACATACAGAATACAAGTGCTTGCAGCCACAAACACCGGCATTTAGGGTTTCCACTTTCTATCTGAAGAATTTTTTTTTTATTTTTAAATGCGGGATGGATGACAACTCTCCCAGTAATATCAAATCCATTCTCTAGAATGAGGCAGTCAGAGAACAAGCGCAGCAATACACCCTACTGTCTGTGTTTTCTAGTGTTATTCCCTACAACATAAAAGTTTATTTTCATGTGATTTATTAGATTTCAGTATGCAGTATATTCAATTTATCGCCCTTTTCATGTTCTAAATCTTTCATTTGAAGGGAAAATTTTAAGGAAAAATAGATTCTTGAAGAAAAGAAATAATGAATTTTATCAAGATAATTTTTCATTTCATTTGATATCAAAACTTATCATGATAAAATATTTTGTCGTATCACCCAGCAATACCGGGTACTAGTATTGGATCAAATCTGGTATCCATTTACTCAAATTTCTGTTTGGTTTTAGGATGTTTCATAAGCATGAAACATCCTGAAACCAAATTCACATTGTTACTAGGAGCCTTAAGCTAGCAGAAGTGGAGGGATGTTTAGCTGGGGTTGCTTTTTCAAGTGTATAAGTTCCCTGGTGTCCCCTATTAGTAGCACATTACTAACTTAGCCCCTACTCCCAGAAAACTCTAACAATGGTTCTACCCCATACTACCCCAGCCCCGGCTCCAGTGATTACAGCGCCCTCCATGTGGACACGCCCACAGATCAAGGACTTCAAGGAGAAGATCCGGCAGGACGTGGACTCTGTGATCACGGTGGGCCGGGGTGAGGTGGTGACAGTGCGTGTGCCCACACACGAGGAGGGCTCCTACCTTTTCTGGGAGTTTGCCACTGACTACTATGACATCGGCTTTGGTGTCTACTTCGAGTGGACAGATTCGTCCAATGCGGCCGTGAGCGTCCACGTCAGTGAGTCCAGCGACGACGATGATGAGGGTGAGTTCCTCTGATTGCGGTTAGCTACTGTTTTTTAGTGTTTATTTATATTTTAATGTTCTCTTTTGATTATTTTTTTGTGGTCTGGAGTATATTATTCCCATGCATCAGGCATTGCCATATGTACCTATACCACTATGTACCTAAACCACAAAATTTCAGAAAAAGGAAATCTAGATTGTCTGTCTAAGCAGATAATTTAGCTTTTAGCTTTACTTGAAGGGTCCTTTCATGACATGATTATATTCAAGTATTTATACAACATTTTGGGCAAAATAGGTTTTAAAATTCTTATGTTAACCTTTTCAATGAGGACATTATGACTCACTAACACCTTTTTTTTTATTATCTATTTTTTGATCATGCATCTTTTTTAAAAAAAAAAAATATTCCTGCATGTTAAGAATCCTTGCATGTAGCTGTAGTTACCCCTGTCACTACAGGAGCTGATGCATGCGCTGCTAATCTGAGTCAATCATGTTAAGCTGTTAAAGTATTAATCTTTTCAATTAATGAGGGACTTTAGACCATCTACCAAACCTGCACCCTTACCAGTTCTCGAAAGTTAAAGCCCATCTCATGTATTTGTGTAAATTTTCATAAAGTGGCTGTTTTTTTTAATTGTCTGTATTAACACTGGAAAAGCTCCTTTTTTTCTATTTGGCTATCCTATAAAGTTGGTTTTTAGTTTTTTTTTAGTTGCATTTGTGTCTGGCTTTCAATGTTGGCGCCTGTGCAACTCAATGGTGACTCAGATTCTTAGTGACAAACCCTAAATAGGTCATTTTAACCCGTGTAATTTTATAAGCTCTTCTGAAAAGAAAATGAGTGGGTTGGAATTAGGAACGGGTTGCTCAAAGGTGAGGCCAAATACACAGAAGAGAATGCCAACGGGCATGTTGTTCTGCTTACAGGTGAAGGCCAGAATGAGGAAGAGAAGGCCCAGAAGAACACCAATAAACCTCAGGTGGACGAGATAGTGCCAGTGTACAGGCGGGACTGCCACGAGGAGGTTTATGCCGGGAGCCACCAGTACCCGGGTCGAGGCATTTATCTGCTCAAATTCGACAACTCATACTCACTCTGGAGGTCAAAAAGCGTCTACTACAGAGTCTACTACACTAGATAAGTGGAAGGTCATGCTTGGAAGGCTTTGGCAGTAAGCATAGTTTGCATCAGGAAGATCTCCATACAACATAAACGCTGTGCTGGTGGGTGCCCTCTGTTGGCTGCATCATTGGGACTAGGAGGCTGCGGAGCGGCCACTTACGCCGTGGTGATGTTGCTCTCTCGTCAATCATGTTTGTGCTTCAGAGGGAGGAAATAAATGCTAATTTCAAATCTGTAGCCTTCTTCTTTAATCGACACATCTGTAAATCCCTGTTCAGCAAAACACTGCCTTACCAATTTTTTTGCTAAGGACTCTCATCATCATCATGATTGTCGGTGGGTCTCATAAATGCTTAAAGTTTGCAGTCTTAATCGGCATGCTGATGCGTTTGGTACCACAGAAGTAGCATGCGCTTGGCTTTTTGTGTACTTCAGCATTTGAGATGTGACACGATTTTTTTTGTCCTTGTGAAACTGACCTAGAGAACATTTGAGGTGAAGGGAAATGTGAGGCATTGTGGCAGAAATGTGGCAGAGAAGAGACTGTGTTTAATCATCAGATGTTTAAAGACCAGAGGAGCACTAAACAGCAGGAGCCCAAGAAAAGATTCAAGAAAAGTCTGTCAGGCTGTTCTGTTTTGGTCCCAAATACCTTGTTTATGCAATTGGGGAAAACCAAAGAGAGTGATATGATCCAATAAAAATGAACAACACTGGTGATAGTGTTGTCTCCTGTCATCAACTGCCATTATGAAATATTCATTTTGTTTGTTGTTACACTCAGAGCAACATTATATTTGTTTATATTGCTCTTTATTTGAGAACTACTACTGCAGTTAAAGATACGTGAGAGGTGGAGAAAGTGTTCTTTCGTCTGGTGGAAACATGTAAAAGTACAAAATATTTGTCTGCCCTTGATTTTTTTTTTTTTTTGTTTCCAATATTATTTTACCATTTTCAGAAGAAAAGAAACCACTTTAGCAGTCTGGAAGTGACAGAAACATGGAAAAATAGTTTTGGTGTTATTGGTATTGAGGGGGATACATTGGGTGTTTGTACTTTGTAGTTTTAAATACAAGAAAGAGATATGTGTCGTGATTGTAATAGTAATACCTTAAATGTACATTTTAATCTGAAGGGGTGCTTTAAATGGAATGATGATCTAAAGTATTGATATCAGAATACATGTTTGTTTTGAGATTTTCTGAGAAGTCGCATTCATCTGCCATGTATAAAACATCTGCTATGTGCTAATGATCATGTTGAATTATCAGGCTTTCTACTGGAATGTCCACTCCCACATTCCTTTAGTATATAGCCAAACACTGAAATCATAACTGTAAGTATGAAGGAAGAAACTGGTGGCTTATCCTCAGTATTTTTGTACAGTAGTTGTTCTACAGAAACCACCACAGTCATCATACTTCACGATTTTCACTGAATACCTTTAACTTCAGCTTATTTTCTACAACTTGTACACTTCAGCCCTCTGTCAGCTTATGACCGTTGGCTTTTCCTTTCCAGAATCTCCAGCATTCTGTTTCGACATCCGCTTCTTTATTCTTACTGGGGTTCGAAATGGCTTCCCTTGTCTCCTGTCTGTCTCAGTTGCCACTTAGTAGTCTAGCACTGAAACTAACTTTGGTGGCTATGTGACAGTGATAAGACATGGTCACTGATAGGCATCCATACTACAGTTTAGGAGCCAGAAGTTATATTACCACATAAATGGCTGTCATCTATACAAAATGTGAAGTTATATTGCTATTCATCTGAGGTTTGCTTAAAAATAGTTCTCTTAAGAGGTTGTGGTTAGTGTTAGGGTCACAGAACTAATGGGTTTATTGAACTTTTGGTTTGTGGAACTTAGAAGCTCTCAGTGCTTGTTTGGTTTGTTTTGTCAAATATTTTTTTTTTAGTTTGAAGAATTATTGACCACCTTATAAGCACCGACTGTCATGTACAGAAACACACACTCACACAGTCCTGTTTGAAGGCCATTCTCATCTCATGAACCTGCTTCAATATCTGCCTTTAAGGTTTTATTGTACATTAGGCAGAAGCTATGTCTTCAATCTCAGTTTGTAAATAAAACATTTTTTTTCTGGTTTTGTTAAGGTGTTTTGTGACCGACATAACTTTATGGAACTTTGGTACTGGTATTTTATATACCAGTAGATGTGTGGAGTGATTTTAAATGCTCTTCAACTATTTAACACTTATCGGGTTCCTGAAATGGTTATTTTAAACTGAAATATATAAGGAAAGGAACTGAAAAATAACCAAGCCACTCTAAAAACACGAGTCTCGTGGACTGTTTATTAATCACTGTGATGCCAAAAGCTGCAGCCTTTCTGAACTTTGGTATAATTTTTGTGTAATTTTCAAAAGCAGGATGTATGATGACGTGAGTGGTAAGTGTTATCTCAGGTTCCTGATGGGCACATTCAGAAATACAGCATGAAAATGTACTGTGAATGTTTATGTAGTAACAAAAATTATGGTGGAGTTTCTAACAGACAAGGTGGGAAAAGGCCCAGCTTATACAGATAAATGAGATTAAATTTAATATGAACCCTTGTTTTTGATACAGAGAAGAGTTATGGTGTACCGCTGTATTTCTCAAACTGGTCCTTGGGGAGGACCCCAAATCAGTCCACATTTTTGCTCCCTACCAGACAGTCCACATTTTTGCTACAAGGAGCTGATGGGGAGCAAAAATATGGACCACCCGGGTGTCCCAAAGGACTAATCTACAGTATAAGCACATGTGTGATTTATCCCCACTGATACCATGTTAATATTACTGAAGCACAAAATCATCCAATAGTGAACTTTTATTTTGGAATTATGAGAGACGCTTGTTACAGATGGTCTGTAAATTCCAAATCTGAATCTGACAATTACCTTTTCTTTCCATGCTTAATAGAATAGTACTAGTTCCTTTTTATTGGGCAAATATTTAATCTGGATTAAACATTTCAGTTGTTTCAACACATCTGAATCTCCAGAGTCATGATTTCCTTAAACTGCGCTCACTGGGATTCTACAAGGTCATATTCTAGCAATAGATGCAATGTACCGTACAGTCTATTAAGCAGAAGCTGTAACAAATGAGTCTAGTCAGATGGACCGCATTATCCCAACAATCTGATGCTCCCCCACCCATAAGACAAATGATGATTCAGCTAGTACTTGATGTAGAATATCTCTCTCCAGTATGAGTAATGGAGTAGCAGTTAGATGTAGGTTGTCAGGGCTTGGTTTGTCTCTATTTCTCACCACTGGCCATGCTGACGGCTTTGCACAGGGCGGATAACCAGGTCACTTTCTCTTCCTCCGTATCTGTGGCACAGATCCACTGGCGCTTTGGGCTCTCCAGCACAAACGCATTCTTCACATCTAGTAGAGGAAAAAGGAATGCAGGTTTGCCAGACGGCAGATGGCATGCTGGTTAAAAATGAATCCCTGGATGTGCTCTGCTGTAATAGTTTCTGACACAGAAACTATCACAATTCTCTTGCATTGTGCTTTGTTTCATGTACATCCTTCACATTGTATTATTAGCTATTCTAACTTTAGGTATTTTACAGAGATTATATCAGTAAAAGTGGTAGTAGCTAAGTTATTGATTCCATCTAGCTGCGATCTATAGTCCTGTCTCTATGTGCAGAAAAACAGAACATTGCAAGATTTAAATAATCTCGTATTAACCTATGCGGTGATGCCTACATTTTGTGTCCGTGATGTCACGCAGGGTCAGCACATGCAGTGCCACTGAGGCCAGGAAGGTGTGTGATGTCTTACAGCCGTGCCGGAAGGGCAGGTGGGCCACACTCCTCCGAGTCAAAACCAGCGCATCATTAAACAAGAAGAGGCCCAGATCATCCACCTGCTCATAGACCCTTGTCACATAGTGATTGGAGTTAACAAAAATTCAATCATAACTAAGGCAATTGGCATTTTAGTGCTTGGACATTAAAGACTGACAGGTAATTTACTTGCCAGAAAAATATTATCCAAATCAATGTAAAATTGAACGGAGAGTTAGACTGTCCTTGGAGCAATAAGGGGTTAAGAGCCTTGCTCAAGGGCCCAATGCTGAAATCACACTGCCCACTCTGGGATTTGAGCCAACAACCTTCTGATCACAGGCACAGAATCCTAACCCATTGAGCCACACACCAGCCATGACTTATTACGAGATTGTATGTACACATTTTAGTCAAAAGGTTCTGGCACAGTATATTTTTCTTGTTTTATGCTTATCCGGTAAGAAATATGCATTCAATTTAAAAAGTAGTATCTTGCAAAATGCCTGGGAAGGTGTGCACTGCTAAGATGCTTTCAGCTGAGTCTGACCAGACTATCATTGTTTACACCTGAGTGGAGTAGCGATGTCACAATCTGGGATGCTCAGCAGAGCCACCTCTTGTGACGTGATGAGGCACCGGCTCCCCTCCCGGAGACTCTGCGGGGCGTAGCAAATTGTTTACATGCCCACATACGCACCAGCGACATCTGATACTCATGATACAGTGGCTGCTGTAGGTAATAAATGAAACAAAAGTGCCCTTGCAGACGAAAATGGTTCAGATTGTTTCACATAGAGGTATAACAACAACAACAACAACATAGTTTCATAATGCTTTTTTAAGTCACTCAATACACCACGTTCTACTAAACATCTAGAAGGCATAAAGAGTAGTTTTGAAAGTTTATTTCCAATAATGAAATTAAGTTGCATGAGACCTTGAAGAGATTCACAAGTTATTAGAAAGGATGCAACCTTACTGGGCAGCTCTGAATCATCCTCTGAGTTTCCAGTATCTTCGAGTCTCCATCTGCATGCTGTTTCAACTGTCATGTAGAAATCCAGTGTGATTAGAACATGCAGTAGAAATCCAGAACTTGTGGTCTTGGTTTCATTGTGGTTTGTCATTTAATATGTACCAGTTTTGTCATACACAGAAATGAGTCAGTCTCCAGATGTGAGAATTATGAATGAGGACAACTAAAGTGGACTAAATTGTACTTGTTACTAGTATTCTGCAGAATTATAGGAAGAAATAATTTTTTTATCATTTAAAAACTATATGGGAATTAATGTACTTCAAGTTACTAAGCAATCCATGCATTCATTAAGCTAATCTGTTAAGTGTTTCTTTTCAGAATAAAGAATACCTGTTAAACTCATAAAACAGATAAATGGGTAAGACTGATGATAATCTTTGTCACTGCACATAGAGCAGTGAAATGTCATTTAGTAGCACCAGTAGTACCAGCTAGCAGAATAGCAGGTGTAAAATGCATAGATAAGTGTAATATACAAGGAAGTATGAGACCAGAAATATATGTGAAGTGTTTGTGGAACAGTAAAAATGGTAACAATGTAAGCATTGGTAACAAAAAATGGTAACAAGGAGCAAATGGCTAAATTTATGATGATTGTGATGAATTATGAATAAAAAGAATATAATGGCTATCAGGCAGGCAGGTTGCGCCGTACCTTGCGGAGAAACACCTTGTAGCTTCTCAGAACTTCCAGCACGGAGCTCAGATGTAACCAGTCGGGATGCTCCGGGGCCGTGTACAGGAAGAACGCCTGCAACAGCGTCAGGTACTCCTCAATACGAGACGAGGGCAGCAGTAGCAGCTCCTGAAGGCTAAGTGTGCAGCATAGATGCATCAAACACTGATACAAAGTCCTAGCATAGTAGCCTTTTTAGTTAATTACTTTTATTATACATCCTTATATACGTTAAGTAATTATTTATCCAAAGCAACTTATACTTAAATATTTCACTGAAAAAGTATGCTTGGGTAGTATGAGATGGTACTTAGCTTCAAAGTTCAGGTCCTTCTACGAATCTACAATTATCCACCATGAGACCAGGTACTCAATAGTCTGACATTTAGCTCCTTGCAAGTGCCTGCTCACAAAACAGTACCTCAGCATGCTGGTGGCCAGGGTCCTGTCATGTCTCCTCAGAAAGGCCCGGAAAACGGGGATCATCACCCTACACTGCAAAAGGGACAAGTATGGCAACTTAGGACATGCAGTATTTCTTCCATTAGAGCACTATCATGATAGATAAATGTTGTCTGTTCTCAGTTTTCTGAGGCACACTTACAAAAAAAATTAAGAAATTGTCAGAACAACAACGTGTTGTTTGAAAAGTTTGAAAATCATGGTGGTACTTTTTGAGTTATCATATTCACAAGGTGAAGTGTCTTCTGAAGTCACCCTTCCCTTTGCTGCTAAGTGGCTTAGCTTAAGTTTTGTTGTGATTAGATTTCACAGATCTTCACCATACAATGTGACTGCAACGTTTGAAAAAGAACTGTCTAATACTTTTTGAGTTATTGCGCTAACAAAATAAGTGTCTGCAGCAGTAGCACACCAGTCCCAATACCTTACAGTTAGGCATTGTTTACCTGTGGAATTTTGTCTGAATTCTAATTCATTATATTTAAAGTAACTTCCTTGTCTGGAGCCTTAGATAAGTTATATGATTGACTCTCTTAATGCTACTTGGGTAACAGCCATCCTATCACAGTGGCCCCCTGAACCCACCCTGTCAATGGTCCGGAGGACAGTGGGATAATTGTTGAAGAAGTTGGTGTAGGCCCTCAGCTTGGAACAGAGCTCGAGGCACACATCTCCCACACGCTGGACTGACCCATGGTCCTGCAGCCCCGCCGTCAGTTTCTCCAGGAAGACGCTGTGAAAAGAGGAGAGGTTAGGTCATGACGCCGACTTTGAGTGAATTGGGTATACGCAACTGACGAGGAGGTACTCTGTTAGAACAGAATAAGTCACTTATCACGGAAATAGAACAGGATGGTGTTTAAGTCATAGAGAAAATGAAGCTGTTAATGTCATTGTAATTTTTTGTCCAGAATGCAATTTCCAGATATAGTGAGGTGGAAAGCCACCTTTTTATGAATAACAGCGCCAGCGTGTTACAGCAGCTGCTACGAGCAGCTTACTTTAACCTTGCGTTTGTCATCGTGAGAATTACAACGAAAAATGCTCAATTAAAATAGGATAATGAATTTCACGTTGAAATGGTTTGAGTATGATTGCTAACAGCTTACACAGTCAAAATAACTTTATTGTCAGTACAATACAAGTACAGTATTCCCATACTTGATTTAGTACTGAATATGGTTGCCATTAAAGTTAAAATTATTGATGTCAATAAATTTTGCCTGGAGTGAATAGAGTATATTCATTCATTCATTCATTCATTCTTTGCTTGCTTGCTATCCATCCATCCATCCATCCTGTTGTTTACCTTTCTGTTTCTCTACCCCTGTATTCTGTGAGAATATTAAATCATGGCTGACACATCATGCAGCTGTATGGGGATTCTTTGCTAGGGATACGCACGTGTTGACCTCCAAGATTTCCAGGATCGGGGAGAAGATTGTGAGGAGTTTGGAGGAACTGAGAATGGCCCGGTTGGAGTCAAGAGCAGCCTTGAGGGGGCCATAGTATACCCGGACGATGGCCTGTAGCAACCGTATGTAGACCTTTTCACTGTGGAGAAGTTCAGCAGCCACCATGGCCTGTCCATTGGCATTGCTATGAAGACCCTGCAGAATGTAGAATATACCATGACACACTACACACACAGACATTATCCTCCTTCATATCCTGCAGCATAAGACTCTCTGTGGCTCAACAGGCCTGAAGTGTGTTGGTCTTCAAGTTATCTTCTAAAGTTGGGCCACGCACCAAACTAATGGCAAAAAGACTAGTGCCAAGCAAGGCTGGTGAACAATCAGCTCCTATCCCCTCCCGTTGATGGTGAAAATTTGCACTCAAATGTACCAGCATGTCTAGAGGTTACAGTTGACATACAGCACAATCGGAGAGCCGAGTTTTGCCGACTAGCTTCGACGCCAGTTCAACATCCTAAATCGGCCAAAATAGTACCGATGCGGACAAATCTGTCCTTGACCATGCTGCATACACTAGTACTACAGGCAGTCGCTGACTCTCACCGATATGCCCCGACAGCTTCCAGTATCTTGTTGTGTTTAAGTCCTAACTACTTGCTGCTAAGGTAGCCCCATAATGGGAACACTTAATTTGAAATGATTGGTTAGATACTTTGCTAAAATGAAAATCAATATTGCAGATTTTCCTGCTCTTACATCTTAATCAGGTTAAGGTTTAGTACTTGTGCTTCAACAGAATAATCTGCAAACTGTGTTGGATTCTTGCCAATCTGAACTGGAATCGGGGAATGCTGTTTTAGGAGAAGCAGTTAGGAGTGAAATCCACACTTTTCACAATGTCACACCAACAGACACACAGTAATGTCAAGTCTAGGGATATACTTGTGGTATCAGACTAATGTGATTCTGGGCGCCGGTCTGATCCCTTTGTGTTTTGACGCTATCGGTCCTGTCTGCACAGATCTCCTCGCATCTTCTTTGCAAGAACAAGGAAAGGTACTGCAGGGGATTGTCCTACAATTCCACAACAGAAAGGAAGAGCAGTGAGACCTTTGCGACAAAATGAAACTGAAGATACTTGAACAGCCACGCAAATAAGATGGATGGGCTTACACAGGGCTCTCTGGACAGTGCAGCCAGACCCTCGGTCAAAGCTTGGGTCACCTCTGAATTGGCGTGGAACTCATAGGGGATAACTGTATCCCACAAAAACTGGCCTGTGTGAGCAAAATAAGAAGAAAATATTATGTCTCTACTGCAGACACAACCAGGCCATTTTCCAACCACTAACATCTCTTGAATGTATTTTACTCAATATTTAAAATTTCCTCAAAAATTAGTTAATGCAGAAAGCTCAACACAACAAAGCGAAAACAAAACAAGTGTACCTTGTTTAATTTTAGCTATGGTATATTTGTAACACTGTGTGCATTAATGCTTTGCTGATTGATTGGATTATATGATAAAAACAAACTAGACATCACCATCATGGATATTTTGAAGCATTCCTTCAGTCAGGTCTGGGTTAAAACAGCACATATTCAGCCTCTCATCAGTGCACACGTCTCTTTCCCTTTCGGTGCCTAACCTATCGCCCGACCGCTTATCTCCTGTGAGAGTGCTTTCAGCTGGGGCCCTAGCTGCACCCTGATGGTCCCCAGGGTCTCCTCCAACCGCTCCACTTGCCTCGCCCAACTCAGCAGCTCGGCCTCACCAAAATACAGCCTGGGGGGGAACTCTGCCCCTCCTGACCACTCACTTAAAACTAGGGCATAGCAACAAATAATTCATCACATTAAAATACAAGAATATAAACATAAATATTTCAGCATCTTCCCCTTATGTAAATTTGTACATTTTATCAAATCCAAGTCTTTTTTTTTTAAAGAGATCAGATTTTGATACATAATAACTTTACATTTAATATTCATTTACTTCACTTTAATTGCTCTCATAACTACGGTCTCTGTTGGGGGGGGGGGGGGGGGGGGGGGGGGGGGGGGGGGGGGGGGGGGGGGGTGGGGGGGGGGGGGGGGGG